>CAUYRH010013687.1:0-71911 GCA_963574655.1 Perodicticus potto
ATAATTATAATTTGTATGTTATATATTATAATTATATATATAATTATATATATTATATAATTATAACATAATTATAATTTGTATGTTATATATTATAATTATATATTATTATATATATAATTATAACATAATTATAATTTGTTATATATAATAATATATAATTATATATTATATATACATAGTTTATATATTTATATATATTATACTATATATATAATATGTACACAGATATACATATATATCTATAAGATATTTATAATTTGGTAAAAATTAGAATTAATATAACATTTATAAAATAACCACTTTTATGTTTACATTAAGGATCAAGATAAAAGTTTTTAAAATCCAATGATGAGTGTTTTCCTTTGAATCGCAACATATATTTCATCAAAAGTGAAAAAAGAGAAACCCCCATATACACTATAATTTTTCTTTTCAATGACAAAATATAGTAAAGGGATGGAAAAATACATTTTAGCAAATGTATTTATAATATTTCTTTTTCTCCCTGGAGCCATTCATTTAGAGAGAGCTAGAAAGCACATGGAAACCTTCCATATAATTTATTCCAGTAAATGATTTAGAGCCATTTTTCAAGGTAGTGAGCCTTTAGGGAAGCTTATGCTAGCCATTTATTAAAACCCTGTTTTCTAGCAAGGTAAAGAAGAGATCTTTAGGTATCATCTACTCTTTTCTACAAATGTCTCCTCCCTCTTTGAAATGCGATCACTTATAATTTTATGACAGGTGTATTGAAAAATTTTAGAATAAATAAATACTTTGTCTACTCACAGAACCTCTAGAATTATTTTAGTAATATATTCTAATGTATTTATGGATACTAATGAACACACTCATTCAACAGAAATATATTCATTGTAAAGTTTGTATTTCTATACGTACTACACTCAGAAGCCATTTTGACACTAATTTGATCCCATTTTTTTCAGAGTTTTCACAGTAGAATTAAAATTTTACAGGAATTTCACAAAGTGAATTTTCAAGTAAAATGGAATGGTTTTTGAGGAAAGAAGAGAAAAAGTATCATTTATTGCTTGTTTAGATGAGTTGGAATATGCAAACTAGAAGACAGTAAGTTACTATTACTTCTACAGAAATAGGAATTATTCTAAGAGCCTCTCAATCTCGTTATGATGGGCAGAGAGAACTCCTCTGCTCTTTGCTGGCTTAGTGCGCCCATCAGGTTAAAGTGTTTGGGATGGAACGGTGTCTTAGTCTGGGCCGTTATAATAAAGACAACATACACCATACGGCTAGAAACTTGAAGGTCAAGGCACCAGCAGATTCAGCATCTGGTGAGGGCTGTTCTTGGTGAGGGTTTCGCTCTGCAGTAGAGCCTTCTTGCTGCACCTTCACCTGATGGAAGGGACTAGATGGCTCTCTCAGGTCTCTTTGATAAAGACACTAAAACCATTCATGGGGCAGCACTTTCATGACCTAATCACCTCCTCGAGGAGGACCCACCTTCTAATGCTATCACACTGTTAGATCACAATGCATGAATTTTGGGTGAGGGAGACAAATATTTAGATGCTGGATGATGACAACTTGGATCATTCATCCAACAAAAACTGGATTATCTCAGTTTATAACAGGGAATCTTGAAGAGATAGTATATGACTAACAGAGGGGAAAATATCGAAAACAAACAAAAAATCCAATGTTTTACATTGGCCCTCCTTTTTAGGGCATTTTGAGCTGCATGTCAGTCCTTGAGACCAAGAGTTAGTTACCTTCCAAGTAGATCTCCGGGGGTCCCACAATCACAGGACTTGTGAACGAAGTCAGGTGTGAACGAAGCCTTCAGGTACAAGTACATGTGAGCCCACTATTGCCATGCTACTCTATTTATTCTTTATTTTTTTAACCTCATTTTAAAAAGCTTTTATTTTGGACTAATTTTAGATTTACAGTAAAGTTTCAAAAATAGTACAGAGACTTCTGTCCATACCTTTCCTTCTTTCCCCCAATGTTGACATCTTACATAACCATATCATTTCTCTTTTATGAAACAGCTTTTTATATGTGTATTCAGACTTTTGAACTTTGTTTTTGGAGTATATCTTTCTTGTATCCATAGATTTACTTTCTTTTTTCAATTTCAAAATATTAAGGGGGTACAAATGTTTTTGGTTACCTGCTTATTCTCAATTCTTTACATTTTATTTTTATAGGAAATTAATTCACTTAAATTTATCTATAAGGAAGCTCCAAAATCTTACTATTCCTAGTCGTTCACTCAGTTTCAGGCTAACTAATTCACATTTCTATTTGGATGATCGAGTGTGGTTTCAAACTCATTTTTCTTCCAAAACCTTTTTGTCCCCTAGGTTCTCTATTAATTCATCTTTTACATTTTCCTCTCTTATCTTTTATTGTGCCCTGCTCTCCCCAGATTAGACACTAATCCCTGTGGATTCTTTCTACGAGTCCTATTTATCTCTGTATTCTTTTTTCCATTTATAATTCTACTTTAAAAATCTGGGTCTTGATCTCATCAGATTCAAATCACTAAGACAGTGTTCAAGGTAGTCTCCCATAGATCCAACCTGTCTCCATTTCACTCTGCCCTCACCAGATAGCGCAGTAATGACTTCCTCCAAAATGTCACTCCCAAGCGGAAAAAACATGCAAACAAAACAAGACTTTAAAGGGCTCCTAATTATTAAAGGATAAAATTAACATTGTTATAATAACTAGTGAAAGGGCTATGCAATCTACCCCTTCCCACCTTTGTAATTTTATTTCCCTTTACATCCTATATAAACTGTCCACTCCACCAACTCTATTGACCCTGGCCAGACTTTTAAAAAATTGTTATTGTTGGTTGTTTGTTTTCTTTTATCATAGCCTTGTCTTTTCTTATACCTATGTGCCAAGGTGTTTCCCCACTTTTATAAGTATGTAAGCTCTATCCGTCTAGTCCCACTTCAAAACCTACCCTCTCTATATAGTAGTATATTTTTTCTGTGTTTCAATACATATGTTTTCTCCTTCTGAATTTACAGTAAGCAAAAATCATTCTCGTTTTTTACTTACTTACTGTTTCCCAATATTTTTCATACTCTTTAACCTTTATGTTGCCATAAGTTACGTACGTTTGTTCATCCAATCTACAAAAATAAAATGCAAACTGTTCTTTAAAGCAAAAATTAGCTCTTTTCACTTAAATCCTCCTACAGTAAGAAATTCTTGTTGAAAGAATGAATAAGTAAACAATAGTTTAAAAAATTCCATAGTTACTCACGAACCTGCTGTTATTACAGAAATAACTTCAAAATTTTGAGGAAACTGCATAAAAAGGAAATCATCTTTCTGGAGGATGAAATTGCTGTTATGGAAATGTTTGGAATTGAAGCTGTGGTAACTGGAAAATGACTCCCAAACATAGCCAAATTCTAATCCCTGGAACCTGCGAGTATTACATTATATAGTAATATGGCAAAAAAGACTTTGCAACTTCAGGCCTGGTGGCCCATACCTATAATCCTAACACTTTGGGAGGCCGAAGTGGGATGATCACTTGAAACAAGGAGTTTTAAGACCGTCCTCAGTTGTGTCAGTGAGACCCTCTCTCTACAAAAAAATAGAAAAATTTGCCAGGCATGGGATGTGCAACTGTATTCCTAGCTACTTCAAAGACTGAGGCAAGTGAATGACTTGAGCTCAGAAGTTTGAGGTTGCCATGAGCTACAATCATACCACTGCACTCTAGGCTGAACAGCACAGAAAGACCCTGTCTTAAAAACAAAAACAAATAACCACCACCCCAAGAAAAACAAGTGACTTTGTAGATGTGATTATGTTAAGGATTTTGAGACAGGGAGATTATTCTAGACTCTCTAGTTGGCCCTTGATGCAACCAAGAACACGGAAGAGAAAGTTGTGTGACTACAGAAGCCAGAGCTTAGTGCGAAGTGACCATGAACCAACAAAGGCAGTACTCAATAGAACCCAGAATAGGTAAGGAACAGGATTCTCCCCAGAATCTCTAGAGGGGAAGCTACCCTGCTGATACCTTAATTTCCATCCAGTGAAACTCATTTAGACTTCTGACCTGGAATGTGAGAGAACAAGTCTCTATTGCTTTAAAGCTACCAAGTTTGAGGTAGTTTGTTTTTGCAGCTATAGGAAAGTAAAGTAAGAGCGACTCTCTCTCTAACACACACCTACACACACACCTATATTAATAAAAATTTTAAAAAGTAACTAAAGCTAAATTTAGCATATTAAGTGAGAATGGCCTCTTTGATTAATAGTTAATAAATCCTGCACTGGAGTGTTAAAAATGTTTTAAAAGTTTTTTAATCTTAATCCAATACTTGATTAAACAATCATCAAAAACATTTTGTTGCTTCAAGCAAATGACAGTATCATTTATATAATATTAGAAGAACATCTGTGTAAACATAGTGTAGATTAAAACTTGGAGGAACATAAACTTATGACCTAATCTTTCTCAGTTTTGCCTTTCCAGAATGTTTTTTGTCATAGAAAGAAATAGCAAATTTATTGTATTC
Organism: Perodicticus potto; assembly: GCA_963574655.1. Lineage (NCBI taxonomy): Eukaryota > Metazoa > Chordata > Mammalia > Primates > Lorisidae > Perodicticus > Perodicticus potto. The sequence continues at coordinate 4,542 of CAUYRH010013687.1, forward strand.
TGTCTTTTTCTTTCCCTGGTAAGAGTTACTCAGAGATTTTGAGATTTTCCTTAGATTTTCTAAAATGAGTGCTGGTATTGGCTGCTTTCTAGGTTTATCTTTTCTTCTAAGTGTTTTATAGTTTTTATATTTCTACATAATGATAGTTAACATTTATCACCCATGACTTTTTTTTTCAAAATCCTAGGAAAAACTGTTAATGCAACTCAATTTGGAAGACATCGTCATCATTTTACTGTAAAGTATTTTAAACTAATTCCATGAAATCCTACTTCAGTAAGTCACAACTTTGGCTCTTTGATTTCTAGGTATGAGTACAAAGTTGGTTATATGATTCAGTGTGTCAATAATATAAAGGCAAGCCAACTTCAAAAAGCTTCATTTATTTTTGGTGTTGCAATCATAAAAATTTCTATTGTGATTCTTGATAATAAAAGGGAAAGGGGGCTATGGTAGCAAAAGGGAAGAAACGAGACTAAATTTGGAGAAGACAGTCTCTAAGAAGGCACCTTAGAAAATGATCGTAATAAAAAAAGTATAACAGTGCAAAGTTTGTAGGACAAAAAAGTATTCTATTGATGAATCAATTAGTTAAAGTATATCATCATCATTAATCCATGCTTTACAGAGTTCAAAATTGAATTTCTGTAAGGCTTAAATATTAAGGATTTTTTTGTAAAATGTACAAATTTGTATTCATCTTACTAATGGGATTTTCAGAATAGTTTGAAATCCCTTTCTTAAAAAGTGAAATATCACTCTCTCTTATGAAGCAAACAATTTAATAGTACCCTAGTTTAATAGACCCACACACACATTATGTATGTATATACATAGAGACATATATGCCTCTCTTTTTTCTTTGTTTTTGAGACAGAGTCTCACTATGTCACCCTCAGTAGAGTGCTGTGACATCACAGTTCACAGCAACCTCCAACTCTTGGGCTTAAGCGATCCTCTTGCCTCAGCCTCCCAAGTAGCTGGGACTACAGGCGCCCACCACAACACCCAGCTAGTTTTTGGTTGTAGTTGTCCTTGTTGTTTGGCAGACCGGGCTGGGTTTGAACCCGCCAGCGCCAGTGTATATGGCTGGTGCCCTAGCCGCTGAGCTACAGGCACCAAGCCCATATATATCACCCTTATCTCACACCAACAATAAAAAGTTTCTTACTGAAAAACCTGCTAAAAATGCATCCCTTTGCTCCTTTTGCCCACCAACTTATCTTCTCTAGAGCTGCTGTTTCTTACAGATAGAACTCTAGGTTTTTTGCTAACTTTACCAGGATAGGCTACTTAGTCTCCATTAAACTTATAATATATATTTAGTCCTAAGGGAACTTCTTACTCCTGTGTACTTGTTAGATCTTCTGACTCTCACTTCTTTTCCCACTTTGATATTAAATACTTTTCTCCTGACTGAGAAAATGCTTAATTCCTCTTGACCTGAGACTGTAACCGTAATCATTACCCTAAGCTGCTTCCTTCTTCAAATAATCTTCCTGCCAAAATTTCAGCATATTTAGTATTTATACAAATTTTAAAAGGTAGGAATGCATGAATCTATTATATATGAATAATATTAAGGTCTTTTGAAATAATCTATTTCCCTCTCTTCCTTAGACCATCTACTTTGATACCTACTTTTCATTTAGATATAGTTACTTAAAAGTACCACTTTAAGCACTTTGTAATAGATTTTATGTTGGCTTATATAGTAGTAAAAGAAAATTTATTAATTTTTTTCTAAATCAGATAAATAATGTCCATTATTCTAAACTAACAGTGTTACCTAGCTCACTATATTCTCGAGAGGCCAAGCAGAATTTATATTTGTAATCGTTTGCTTTGCTGTATTCTAAAATATTTCTCATCTTACTGCATTCCAATTCTATCCTAGTTATTAAATGTTACAATTTTAGAAGAAATTAGATAATGACATTCTAGGATTTTTTTTCCCTTTTAAATAGGAAAAAATAGCTTTTCAGAAAAGAAAAAGATAGTACAATGAAACCAAATAACTAAAAGAAGACAAAAAGTTCATGTCCAAATATTTGACTAATCAATGCTAATAATTTATTCTAGAAAGGAAAACAGACAGTTTGGAAAAAGGAAAAGTCTAAGAAATCTGCCAAATGATTCAGATCAGGTATAATATTTCTATAGCACCAAGATTTTTAAAACCTTTCTTTCTTAAAACTCATCAGTTTTAGAAGTCATCATATATAAAATATGATTGACAGTAACCCAAGGTGAGGAAACCAATCAAATGAAAGATATACATTTACATAGCTGAAAACAAATGTTTTTATTATTTTATTTATTTAAAGTTAGCTATATAGTCATAAATATTTTGCCTTGTTGCTACAAATGTAGACACAATGGTACACTATACCAACAAAATGTCCTCTATATTTTAATAGCCCTAATTATATATTCTTAATGTCAAATAAAAAGGAATTTTATTCAAAATATCATAGGATTATCTCATTTTTCTGTATAAATTATGAAAAAATTCTTTATACTTTTATTAATTATCCAAATTAATGATCTATTCTTACCATTAAGAGTCATTATTTTTATTTATTGAGTTATGTCAAATATTTTTCCTTTGCATAAGGTAAGTTTTTCTATATATTTTCTGGGATATTACTGCATTCTACACCAAGCAGGAGCAAAAATTAGCAGTATGTGATTTTTTTAATCTTTTATTTTTAACCTATTACATATATGTGCGTGTATGTGTCTATATGTATATATATGTTTTTTCTTCTTTTTAACCTGCTCTGTAACAATATGAAATATAAATGAGTAAACAAACAAACAAACCTTATGCCCAATCTCATTGGGAATACAAAGGAATCATTAACAAAACAGCAAATATTCATATGATCTGTAAGAGGCATTTAGACAAAGGTCTGATAAAGACAGAAGTGGGTCTAAAAGGCTGCACAAAGCAGTCGGTGAGCACAGAGAAGGGCGTGTGTGCAAGGACGACATGAACATAGGCACAAATTGAGAAATGGAGTTGAAGGCCTAGACTGGGACAGTGGAAAATTACATTTTATAAGTCAAGGAGCTGAGATTATGGTAAAATGTAAATGTTAAGCAAGGGAATTTTGACTTGAGGGGAAAAAAAGAGTAAAATGCCTCTGACTACAAAGGCTGTCAAAGAAGAGCTTATAGCCTATTTGTAATAAGCATCATGAAAATACTTGGCTATGCACTTTTGTTATTTTAAATGACAGAGTGATTATAGTCAAAGTGAAAAAAAAAAAGATTTTCATTCTTGTTATTTAGTACCTAAGCATAATTTTATACCAAGCAAAGGAATTCTATATAACTGTTTTCAATTCATTTATTTTATTCTGTTACCAAAGGATTTGATCCAATATAAAGCAAGAAGCTGCATGTGGAGTGGAAGGAAATGACACTTTCCCATTAAAGGAAAAGGCCTCAGTAGGTTGCCATGGATACAGCCTAGCGTCCATTCCAATTTCTAATAGAAATTCTTAGTCTTCTCTTGTTATGAAAACTTGCCATAAAGACATATTTCTATCCCAATTCTGTAGTTCTAACTTTCTAAAAAGATTTGGGATGTTAATTTTTTTAAGAATAAAATATGTATAAATGACTGTATAAATAAGTAAACAAACACACAGTAATATGCAAAAATTTTTGTTTCTTTTTTTAACTAAAAAATTCAGAGATGCATTTCAGGGCCCTGTAACAGCAGGGGATGATCAAAATGTCTTTAAGACACCGCCATGGCCAGTATTAAATTCATGGCTTACGTATCAGTGAGGGCAAGTACACCTTCTGGGTGGCAGGAATTGTCACATCCCACCCCACCTAATAAAGAATCCTTAATATTTTCTTTATTCAGTGAGTTAATCATGTGACCCATGAACTGGATTTATCCTTTAAATGTGGGAATTTTAATGTGTTATTACATATAAATCTAACATAAAGACGTGATCCCCAATTTTAGACTGATGTTTTTAGAGACAAGTTAAAATCGATCTCAGGGATCTCCTGCACAGATGAATTTCAGATAACTTACTTAGATGTTCCCCCTCCACGTGGTGGAAATTAACCCTCCTCCTCCCCATGCATATGGTCTGTGTTGCCTTATTTCCAAAGAATATGAGATAGTGGTAAGTTTACAGTTGAGAAACACCAGGAAACACTACCTTGGGTTCATAACCAAGGTTCTATACTGTGAGTCCGAGTGATATCATGCGTGTTTGTTACTATGTGGTAACAATGGCACTACATTATATGATCTTCCTCCTAAAGACCTACAACCACAGTTCAAACACAAGATAAACTTTAGACAAATCCAAACTGAAAGACTTTCTATAAAACGCCTGATGAACACTGAAAACTCTCATTAAAAAGAGAAAAGACTGAGCATCAGTCTAAACAGATGTGTTGATTAAATGTAATATGGGATGGGATCTTAGAAGAAAAGAAGCACGGGATCATATGGAAACCTCATGAAAAAACTAATGAAATTGGAATAACATCTAGAGTTTAATTTTTCTCAATTGTCACCAAAAAGCAAAATGCTAAGTGTGTGGAAAGAACACAGAATTTGGGATCTGACAGACAACAGTTCAAAGACTGGTTTCCCCCTTGCAAACTCAGTGAATTTGGAGAATTTATTTAAACTTTGCAAGCCTCATGTCCCTAATTCATACAAGAGGAATAATAATGCATGTGGTGTGCTATAGCATATTTTTATACAATTTATTATATTTTAAATGACAGCTATTGTGCCCAGCACACAGAAGTTGCTGTCAAATTGTTGTTTGCTTTCTCTTCTCCCATTTGCTTCTAGCCAAATATCCAAAGGCCAGCCACCTCTGCCCCTTTGTGCGAGAAGTTTCATTACCAGACACTGCTTTGCCAACTGCCAACCTGCTCACACTTAGGGAATTAATACATTATTTTCTCTGGAAGCTGACCTAAAGCAAAAGCTAGCGGAGGTGATACATAAACATCCCAGCTCTTTCACTCTTCAGGAGACTGCCTGAGGCTTTTGTTAGACATTAGTTTCCAGAGATCTCCAAAAGAATTAAGTGTAACTATTTTAATAATTTAACATTTATTCCCGAACACCATACTGGTCTTTCCTGGAATCATCTTTCTATTAAACTATTTGCACTTGAATTGTTGTTCAGTGTCTGTTTTTGGAGGCACCCAAACTAAATAGACTCTGCTCTTTGGGTGCCGTGGTAATCACTGCCATAAGGAAATAAGATTGCTTATGCTTGAAACCACCTAGAAACATTACGTATTATTTGGACCCAATGCGAATGTTGTGGTAATAATTGAAAGGTTAATTTTTACTGTTTACTTTAAACTAAAGATTAGTTTACCTTTACAGATAAGAAGTAGTGGTAACTGTTGTATGAAAAAGTACATCTTTGTACCATCTAGAACATCTTGATGTGCCTTTTCTGACTTTTTGTGTTTGCTAATTTTTTCAAATTTCAGATTATTATGGTAGTACATATGATTTGGTTACACAGTTTGCTTTTGTAAGGTTAAAGTACAAGTTAAAGAATACTTTCAAGGAAAAGATAAGATGTTAGAGAAAAACCATTGCAATAAGAATAAGAGAACAAAGTTCAACGTGGTAGTAGGGGAAACTCTCATAGAAATGTTGCCACTCATTGAGGTGTTTGTTTATTTAATTTAACATTTCACAGAGACTATGTTTGGGTAAAATCTGACCATTCAATGTGCTCAAAAGTACCTGTCGAATAAATAGATGAATGAATCATGAAAGAATAAAAACATGGTAGAGATGGAGCATGGGAGAAATTGCACGTGATGAGAACGATTCCACTTTTTACATGTTTCTGTTCTCCTGATGGTCCTTGTTTTACTTCTCCACTGTTATATAACACATCACTACAAATCTATTGGCTTAAAACAACTCAAAATTATTCTGTCACATCTCTATAGGAGAAATTCAGGCACCACCTGGCTGGGTTCTCTGCTCAGGGTTTCACACAGCTGCAATCCGGGTGTCAACCAAAGTCATGATTCCATCTGAGGTCCTAAGTTTTCTGGTTGTTGGTAGAATTCAGTTCCTTGAACTGACTCCCCATCTTTGTCTGCTTGTTTGTTTCTTTTTGTGTGCCAGGGGTGTTCTCAGCACCTAGAGGCCAGCATCAGTTTCCTTCTTTCTGTCACATGGTCCTCTCTAAAACATGACAGTTTTCATTCTTAAGGCCAAATAGGGTAAGAAAATCTCTCTTCAGTTTCTAATACAAGGTTGTATATCACATCTTACATAATATGACATAACAATCTTGAAGTGGCTATTCTGTCACAGCCAGTCTGTCCCACACTAAAGGGAAGAAGGTTTTATAGGACATGTACACCAGGGAATTGGAGCCTTGGACCACTTGCAAATTGTACCAGTCACATAAATAACAGCATCTGTAAACTCAAGCATATCTAGTGGGCATATTTGGGAAAGGTTTCCCAGTTGGAATAAGTTGCTTAAATTTGCAATTTATATTCTGTAATCCTGCAGTAGTAAAATATGAGTATCTGGAGCATAATGTTTATATATTAGATTTCATGAATTGTAGACTTCCTTTAAAACCCTTCAGGGCAGAGTCAAGTATTAAAAATACATAAACTTTAACATTAGTAATGCTTAAAACAGGAGAATTTAACAATGTAGTGGAAAGAAAATGGAAATGTCAGTCACATTTGGTTATTGTATTAGTGCCTATGGCTTATTGTGTTATCTTACACTCTTGCTCTGTTATCCACAAAGGGACTAGAGAATTTCAAAGACAAATTGTTTTCATTTCCATTCAATAGGTAATTACTGGACACTATTCTCTTCCTAGAACAGTTTCCATAATGATTCAAAATATATCCTTAGCATTGCCATTGGGTCAGCAGGGTTTAAAACAAACAACCACAACACACCAAGGGGAAAAGATGAGGCAAAATGTAATCAAATGTAGCTTTTATGCATGAATATATCAGAGATCATCTCTAATATTTAGATATTTCTTGAGACAAACACGGTGTTTAGAGCTTATATAAATTGCCCTATTCAGCCTTTAAAATAGCTCATGAACAAAGACATATTGGGTGGCGCCTGTGGCTCTTCGAGTAGGGCGCCGGCCCCATATACCAAAGATGGCGGGTTCAAACCCGGCCTTGGCTGAACTGCAAAACAGAAAAAATAGCAGGGCGTTGTGGCGGGCACCTATAGTCCCAGCTACTCAGGAGGCTGAGGCAAGAGAATCGCCTAAGCCCAGGAGTTGGAGGTTGCTGTGAGCTGTGTGACTCGACTGCACTCTACCAAGGGCGATAGAGTGAGACTCTGTCTCTACAAAAAAAAAAAAGACATATTTATGCCTTTTCTAAGATTACTTATCAAAGATTTTGAAAAGCCTTTCAATACCTCTGGTTGTGATGGGTAATGGCTTTAAAACCCATGTCTGTGAAATTTTCCACACCCCATTGTTCTAGTATTATTCTGTTCCGAATATATACAGTGGTAATACCCACTTGGAGTACAATGCAGATGAGTTATCTGGGTAAAAGTTGTTATAAAGTGCTATAAAAAAAATGAAGAATGTTCTAATACTTTAAAAAGCACAGTCTTATCTTTGGCTAAGGGGAGTGGAAATAGTTCTAGTGATGCGATTGGCACAAAGCAACAGGCCAGAGATGGAAGAATTTGATGACGTGCTGAACACAAATTGAGAAATATCAAATTGTTGTATATAGTTACTTTGAGCTGAAAGGGGAAAATTTAAGGCTTTACAGATGATGTTGACAATTGGATGAGAATGCTGAATGTGAGATGCACACTCACAGCCTGTTTTTAATAGTATAATTTTGAAGCGCTAACTGTAAAAGACTGTAGCTCCTATATCTCATCTAGGTGTAGAAGGTACGTTAAAGGTACACAAACCACCGAGCTAACAGCCTATAGTCAAAGCTTGAATTCTGTTAAGACATAGAAAAGGGTTCTGTCAGGGAACAAAAGTCACTGTTTGGCAGCTCCGAGGATGAGATGAATTCAATTCTATCTACTCATTCTCCATGCTGACATCAGGATGGTGTGACATATGGTGAAAGAGAATATTTAAAAAAAAATAAATCACATTGCTAAAGGTCTAATTTTTGTTGCTAAATCATTTTCTCTTTCATGTCAATATAAATTCAGGGGTATATTTTTACATAAAAAGGGCAGATGACTAGTGAAGTCTTCATTTTCTTATAAGTTATCCTTTGGGGTTGTTATGGACAGATTTTCAAATTAGTTACATTTCAAATGCCTGAAGTGATCTTCCAAAGCATCTAAACATACTAAATAACCAAATTATGGTGTGTAAAGGGCAATGTAATCACTTAGAAAAACAGCACCAAAGAGTTGATCTTGGAGTGCAGAGAGACCCCTATCACTAAGCAGCTTTGGCATACTGGGTAAATCCTCAGAGCTATGATGACACCATAGCACTCTACACAGGGCTACAGACTGAGACCAAGTCTAAAAAAGAAAGAAAGAAAGAAAGAAATCATCTCCATAACATAAAAGAGCAAGACGAAGCAGCATTGCCAATGTAAAAGTTGCGATAAGTCATTTAGGCTAAGATCAGTGATGAACATGGCTACATTAAACAACAGATTTCCCATGTAGAGAGAACAGCCTTATACTGGAAGAAGATGCCAATTAGGACTTTCATATCTAGTAGAGAAAAGCCAATGCTTGGCTTCAAAGATAAAAGGACAGGCTGAGTCTTTTGTTAGGGACTAATGCAGCTGGTGACTTTAAGTTGAAACCAATGCTTATATGCCATTTCAAAAATCCTAGGGTCCTTAAATTATGCTAAACCTTCTCTGTGCTCTATAAATAGACAAATAAAGCCTTGGATATTTAAGCCCACTGTTGAGACCTTTTGCTCAGAAGAAAAGATTCCCTTGAAAATATTACTGCTCATTAGCAATGTACCCAGCCACCCAAGAACTCTAATGGAAATTCAAAAGGAGATTAATGCTCCTTTTATGCCTGGTAACTCAATATCCATTCTGCAGCCCATGAGTCAAGGAGTAATTTAGACTTTCAGGTTTTACTTTTTAAGAAATATGTTTTGTGAGGCTGTAACTGCCACAGATAGAGATTTCTCTGATAGATGTGGGCAAAGTACATTGAGAAGCTTCTGGAAATAATTTCCCATTCTAGGTGCCTTTAAGAACTTTCTTCATTCATGGAGGAAGTCAAGATATCAACATTAACAGGAGTTTGGAAGAAGTTAATTTCAATTGTCACAGTTGACTTTGAGAGATTTAACACTTTAGTGGAGGACACAACTGCAGATGTGGTAGAAAAAGTAAGAGAGTCAGAATTGAAAGTGAAGCCTGAAGATGTGACTGAACTGTGGCAATCTCATTGTAAAACTAAAACAGATAAGGAGTTCATTGGATGAGCAAAGAAAGTGGTTTCTTGAGATGGAATCTACTCCTAGATGAGTTGCTATGAACATTGTTCAATTGACAACAAAGAATTTAGAATCGAGTAGCAGGTTTTAAGAGTCTTGGCTCCATTCTTTGAAAGAAGTTCTGCTGTATGTAAAATGCTGTCAGACAGCATTGAATGCTACAGTGAAATCTTTTGTGAAAGCAAGAGTTGATTGATGCAATCAACTTAATTTTTGCTTTGTTTTAAGAAATTGCCACAACCACCAACCTTTAGTAACCACCACCATGATTATCATCAACCATCAACCTTGAAGCACGACTCTCCACTGTCAAAACAAAACAAAACAAAAGACTACAACTCACTCAAGGTTCAGATGATTGTCTTTTTAAGCAATAATAGTTTTAATTAAGCTATTTATATTGCCTTTTTAGATATACTGTTATTGCAAACTTAATAGACAAAAGTAGAGGTAAATATAACTCATATATGCACGGGAAACCAAAACATTCATGTGACTTGATTTAAGTGGACATTGACTTTATTGCAGTGGGATATTGACTTCATTGCAGTGATCTGAAACCAAACACACACTATCTCCGAGGTATGCCTGGATATCTTCATCCAAGGATAAAAGAAGGAAAGAAAAAAAAAACCCTGCAGCAAGAGATGCTCGGTTTGTGTTGAGGATATTTGATTTTTGAGCCTGTTGCTGACAGAGGCAATGTCCTACACCGATAACACAGAGCAGGTTCTTGCTTCCTTGCTTCGTAACTTGCTTTGCAGAAATAGTTTCCCCACCAGCTGCCCAAGCTAGAGATCTAAGCAAACTTTTGTTTGTAATTTTCCAAAGGGGTGAAGGGAAAAGTGTATTTTGAAATAAGTAACCATACATTCATTAGGAATTTAAAGGACACAATTTTGAAAGGAATATATAAACACCTGGTCTTTTACTGTTGCAATAAATATCAATTTAATGCAGAACATTTGGCCATTGTCACCAAAGCTTTAAGAAATTATTTAATGTTGTTTTAATTTTAGATATTTAAAGAATCATAAATTTCCTTTGGGCCTACGTGGGCTTCTTGAAAAGGAAAAGGCCAGAGCAAACTATATACATACATGAAATAATGAAAAATGCTTACCATCTCTTAAAAAAAAAATACTGAGAGTGAAAGGAATTAGGATTGGAATTAGCCATAATCCTTGATAGAAAGTATTCACTTGAGCACGATATCAATTCAAACACAGAAATAAATATGACCTCAATAAAGTGTACATAGAACCAGTGAAATTTCCTTTTCATATTAAAGAACCACTTTCTGGAGCTATATCTACATAGAAAATTATTATGAACATGATTGACTTGATACTTTTGGAAAGAATAACTGGATGTTTGAATTTTCAGCCCAGACATAAAGATATATTAAACATGAAATCTAAAATCAGACTTCATTATACACAATTTGCAATAACAATTTGAAAACTGGTTTCATGACTTCAAGACCCTTCAGTCAGCATAAGGAGTGAATGGGGTGTATTCATTTCCTGGGGCTGCTGTGACAAACTACCACAAACTGGGAGGTTCAAAACAATAGAAATTTATTGTTTCATAGCTTAGGAGGCAGAAATGAAGATATCATAATTGCTATACTTCCTCTGAAACCTGGGGAGACTCATCCCTTCAGCCTTCTAGTTTTGGCCAGCAATCTTTAGCGTCCCCTGCCTTGTAAAGAGGCATGTCTCCAGTCTCTGCCTTTGCGAGCACATGGCTGTCTTTTCTCTATATGTCTCTGTCCTCTTCTTAAGACACTTGTGGTTTAAGGGTCAACCCTATGCCTATATCTCCTCCTAAGAAAAACCATCTTGTAGAGGATTGGACACCATGCTTGCAAAGGACAGTTTTGATTCTTATCACATTAAAAGGAAATGCTGAGAACAGGACAGTCTCCTGGCAAGCCTAGAGACGTTTCCTGACTTGGGGGCAATCCCCCAAGTAACTCAGTGTTCTGGAATGAGATAAGGTCGATCACTTACCAGTAAGCATGTGTTAAACATTGGTGCTTAGTAGTTCTTCATGAGGGTTGTGGGGAAAGAACACATGAGGTGAGCACGTGGCAATCCTTACGCAGGCAGCCCTCATATGTAATTACCTGAACTCTCCACACCTGTTGTGTATAACCTTTATAAATAGCCATTGCGGAGGGGGCTCGGGGCTACCCTGCAACTAAGGTTAGCCCACCTCCTGCAAGCTTGTACTTCTAATCCGTGTCATGCCTGGTTCCTTCCTGTGGCGACCAAGACCAGGCCATGGGGTCCTGGTAGCTCAGGCTAGTCTTAAACTTCTAGCCTCAAGCAATATACCTGCCTCTGCCTTCCAAAGTACTGGTATTATTGTGCAAGCCACCATACCCAGCCTATGGAGTGTTTTTGGAGAACTCTCCATATTGTTTTCCATAGTGGCTGTACAAATTTACATTCCCATTAAGAGCATGTAAGACTCTCTTTTCGTCAACACTTATGTTTTTTCTTTTTAATAATAGCTATTTAAACTGGGGTTACATGATATTTCATTGTGGTTTTGACTTGTATTTCCCTGATGATTACTGATGTAGAGTATATTTTAATATGCCTGTTGAGTGTTTGTATGTCATTTATTGAGAAATGTCTAATTGGATAACTTGCCCATTTCTTAAATATGTTATTTTTTACCTTATGTTTTATTAATCTTTTGTTGGATAGGTTGCAAATATTTTATCCTATTTTGTAGTTTGTTTATTCATTCTGATGACACTTTCATTCTTGATGTAATCCCATCTGTCTAGTTTTTGCTTCTGTTATCAATGCTTTAGAAGTGTTTCCCAAAAAGTGCTTGTCTAGACCAATGTCCTGAAGTATTTCCCCAAGGTTTTCTTCTAGTATTTTCATAGCTTCAAGCCTTATACTTAAATTCTTAATATATTATGATGATTTTGAGGTTAGTTATTTTTATAGCTATTGTAAATGGAAATGTGTTTTTGATTTCATTTTCTGATTGCTCACTATTGCCTTGTATAAATGTTACCAATTTTTATATGCTGACTCTGTATCATACAACTTCACTAAATTTGGCAGTTCTAAAAGTTTTCTGGCATAGTCTTTAGGTTTTGCTAAATAGAAGATCATGTCACCTGTACACAAGGATAATTTGACTTCTCCCTTTCCAGTCTGTTATTTTTTTTCCTTTCTTAATTGTACTGCTAGGACTTCAGTACTATTTTGAATAAAGAAAGACTCCTTGTCTTGTTTCAGATCTTAGAGAAAAGGTTTATAACCTGCTCATTATAAATTATGATGCTAGCTGTGGTTTTGTAATATACAGCTTCCACTGTTTTCAGGTATGTTCCTTGTGTATTGAGTTTGTTCAGAGTTTTTGTCATGAAGAGATGTTGAATTTTGGTGAATGCTTTTACAAGATCCATTGAAATGATCACATGATTTTTGCATATATGTATTGAACCATCTTTGCATCCCTAGGATGAATCCTACTTGAGCTTGATTATGTGATCATTTGAATTAATTGCTGAATTTGATATGCTAGTCTTTTTGGAGAATTTATGTATCTATGTATGTTCATCAAGGATATTGTAGTTCTCTTTTCTTGTGTCCTTGTCTGGTTTTGGTATCAGGGTACATGGGCCTCATAGAATAAATCTGGAAGTATTCTCTCTTCAATTTTTTTTGAAGAGTTTGAGTGGAATTAGTATTAGTTTTTCTTTAATCTTTGCTATAATTCAGCAGTCAAGTCACCTGTCCTTGGGCTTTTCTTTGATGGTAGCTTTGTCATTACTGCTTCAATCTCATTACTCATTATTAGTTTTTCTGTTGTTCCAATTTTGGTAGTTTGTATGTATCTAAAAATTTATCCATTTCTTCTAGATTTTCTAATTTGCTGGCATATAACTGTTCTTAATAGTTTCTTAAGTTCCATATTATCAGTTTTAGGTCTCTTTTTCCATACCTGATTTATGTGGTTATTCTGTTTTTCTTAGTCAAGCAAAAGATCTGTCAATTTTATCTCTTCAACAAAACAACTGTTTGTTTCATTGACATTTTTTGTATAATTTTTAAATTTTTCAATTTCATTTCTTTCTCCTCTGCTCTATTTCCTTCCTTCTGCTAATTTTGGGTTTGGTTCTTGCTTTCCTAGTTCTTACAGGTACATCATTAGGTTATTTCTTTCAAGTTTATCTTTTTCTTTTATGTAGGTCTTCACTGCTATGACCTTTCCTTTCAGTACTTCTTACACTGCAGCCCACAGGGTCTGGTATGTTGTGTTTACATTTTAATTTGTGTCAAGAAATTTTTTAATTTCCTTCTTAATTTCTTTATGAATCTATTGGTCATGTTGCTAAATTTTCATGAATTTGTATAGTTTCCAAAGTGCCTCTTGTTACTGACTTCTAGCTTTATTCTACTGTGATGAGAAAAGATGTTTGAATGATTCCGGCTTTTTTGTTTGTTGAGACTTGTTTTGAGGCCTAACATAGAGATATTATGAAGAATGTTCTATAAGTTGATGACAAGAGTATGTATGCTTCAGCAGTAGAAATTTTAAATGTTTTTAAAATTTCATTTATAATTAGATGTTTCTTTATTGATTTTACTATCTGGATAATATGACTCATTACTTAAAAGTGGGATGTTTAAGTCCCCTACTATGATTGTATTGTAGTTTTACTCACTCTTTAGATCTACTGTCACTTGCATTACATTTTTGGTGCTCTGGTGTTGAGTATATATGTATTTATAATTGTTATTTCCTCTTGCTGAAATGACTCTTTTATCATTATATAATGACCTTCCTTATCAGTTTTTGTAATTTTATACTTGAAGTCTATTTTATCTGATATAAATACAGTTGACCCTGAACACAACAGGAGATTGGGCTGCTGACTCCATGTTCAGTAAAACATCACATATAACTTTTGATTCCCTCAAAATTTAACTACTAATAGACTACTCTTGACTGGAACCCTTACGAAAAACATAGACAGTCAATGAACACAAATTTTTACATTGCAAAACATGCAGAGTTTTGTGCCTGCTGGCATAGTTACAGTGACAGCTCCACGAATTTCCATTTTTTATAATAGTCCTTACACTGGATTCATTTATCTTGAAATGGTGGGCAACCACAGCTGTAGACCTCAATCTACGTTACACATCAAACAATTCTACTTATTCTTGTAATATGTTTACTTTTCTTCTTGGGAGTACTTCTAGCATCACTGAGGACTGTAGTTTATCTTGGCTTTTGTTCATGTTGTCTTCTTTTTATCATATGGCTAGTTATTCTGGATTGACTGCCAGGTGCTATATATACACAAAACAATAATAATAATTTTAGGCTTACCTTTATATAATTTTTTTCCAGGGAGTATTTGCTTCTTATAGGCAGCCAGCAGAAGCAATATTCAGGAAAACTTTAATCACAGCTTGAGATGATTCTAAGTCCAAGCTTTAGTCCACTGTAGACGTGTTCTTTTCCTGCTTCACTCTCACTATTACAGTATGAGTCTTTATGGACATAACTCTAAGTATTAATGGTTTACCAGTACTATTCCTGAGCCCTTATCCTAGACAGGCCATGAACTATTAACTTTTGTCTCACTAGAGCTGGTATTCCATTGAAAGTCGTGCTCAACCTCTCTGTCCTCTCTGTTGACTGGAAGATAGGTGCCCATTCAAGAACTGGCATATGCCTCTGGGGAAAATGCAGGTCTAAAAGTTGGGCTTACCCCTTTTGGTTTCCATTTTGTCTTAGATATTTGCCTTGTAATTTTTAAGTTCCTCGACAAGTCTCTGATGTTCTCAAATCAACTGAAAACAAATTTAAACACGCAGACACACATTTCCAGCATGTTTAGCTTCCCCTAATTATGTAGTCTGCTGTTACTCGAAGTGGGATTCTATCATTTTGTTTAGTTTTTACACATGCCATTCTGACTATAATATAAAATGTTTCTGTGTAAGCACCACTTCCTATGCACCCACACCTTGACAGGAATAATTAATTGCTGTCACACAATAAATGATTGCTCGATTAAAAAACAAAACACAAGCAAGTCTTGACAATTAATATGTGGGATAATGATAGCAGAAGAATCAAATATAATTTCCATATATTTAAACCTTGATAATGGTCATGTCATTGCCAAAATGACAAAAGAAGTAGTCAAGAGAAGAAAGAATAATAAAATGGGTAGGATGATCACATTGGTTTTTGGATGTGACTGAATCTGATATATTTGTGAGGTACTTAAGTAAAACTGTTCAGATAAAATAAGAAATGCCAATTTGGACTTCTAAAAGAAGGTGGGAGCTAGTTTCATGCTTCGAGAGTTTTCTGTAGTAAGAGATGCTAACAGAGAGAGAGAGAAAATATAAAGAGAAAAGAGCAGCATATAAAACAGGGAGTGCTATATAAACTTAGGGGATGGAATAATAATTCTTAAAGAAAAGAGATGAGTGTTCACAGTAGAAAAATGAAACTCATAAGAATGCAGCATAGTGGAAGTAAAGAGGATGACACTTTAGAGAAAAAAATTATTAGCACTGTCGAATGTGGCTGAAGGGTCAATGAGGCTCCAGAATAAAAAGTCTTATAATAAACATCAACTATCTTTGGAGCAGTAAAGAAAGGAAGGTTGAAAAGTATCGAGTTATTAAGTGAGAAGAAAAGTTTCGAGGAGAATGGAGACAAATTTAAGAGGTCATTAAGAAAATAATAAACACATAAGCAGATTTGAGGTCTTTGAAGAAGACAGGTAGCTAGTATTTCAATGAATTTTTTCCAACAAGGTTAGATAGTATCTTGGGGTGAGTTCAAGAGAAGAAGAAAGTTCTTAGGAGAAAATGAAAAATTGACTTTTAGACATTTTAAAGATTTATAAATATATGGAGAAGAGAATGGAGATTGAGATAATCTTATGACAGTTGAAAAACCCGTGTAGATACTTATAATAAATTCTATCAGTAAAAATTACGTATATTTTTCTTCCAGAGAAGTAATAGGTTATCTTAAAACCTCTAAGTGTGACCTGGTTTTTGAGAACCCAAAAATTGTCCAATTTCAATCTGCAAAATAATCCAATTATACCAAATGGGAGTCAGAATCCTCATACTGTAATTAGCCAGAGCGTATTTGTAAAACCTGCCAGAATTGCAAACATATACTTGAATATAACAGTTGTTGAACCGATATTATTGAAAAATTCTCTTATCCCTTTCCTCTCTGTATAAGCAGCGCATTATCTGGGGACAACAGAAACAAAACAAAACAAAACAAAAAACATATGCAGGGCTACTATTCTACCAATAGAGACCTGAGTGGCATTAATGGTCGTTTATAATCAGCATCTGTTTAACTAGTTAAGTATTATTTATACTGTAATGACTGTGAACCATTTTAAGTATAATTTTTGCTCATATGATAATATATTTACTGAATTACTTATATATGACATTTCAATGCTTTAAGAATTCTAAAGTAATTATGCACTGTATTTATATACATATATATATATTTCTTTAACATTACAACAACCTTTTAGAACACAAAGAAATTAATCATTAGCGCCTCCATTTTAATGATTAACCTAAGATAGTTGCTGTGTACTTCTTTGTTACTTAGTATGTTCAAATTCATATTTCTTCTACTAATAACACTGAACCTGAAAAAATTCAGCTGAAGACTAAAAGTCTCTTCACTTACAATATAATATAAGTATTTCTTATTAAAATGAAATCCTCATACCATTTGGTGATGCCATAACAATCTTTAATAATATCTTGAAGAACGGCACGATAGAAGAGTGATTCAGTAGGCAGCTGAAAAAAATGTAGACATATATAAGCACAAGAAACAAATAAAAAACAGAAACTAAATCAATACTAAGGAGCTGGAATTGTAAGTGAGTGCCAGAAAACTGACATTGCTGCTAAACATAGAGAATGACTTCATAATTTTTTCCTTTTAAGTTAAAGTGTTACCCTGAAGCTAATTATCTCTGTGGAAGTAACCCTGAAAGTAAACAGATGATGAAACTACAAGAGAAATAGCAATGAATATAGAAGATAATCATAATCGATGAAAAATGGGCAAATGACTATACAGAGTTAGCAGCTAAAAATGCAGAAATTAACTTTCAAGACCAACCAAATCAGCTCTGCAGCCTGCAGAATCAGGAAAGGCTTGAACAAAAAAAGAAGATAATGCAGCTTTGTTTAAATGGAGGTAGAAATAAAGATAGTATCAACTAGGATTCATAACAAGAAAGAGAGGGTACTGCTTTACTAAAGAAGTACTAAAGAGATGTCCATGGTCTGAAAGATGGGACCAACTGGCTACTGCAGAGTTGTAAAGTAGAGCGTTGGAAAGGACATAAGGTAAGAGATTGTGCTCTTGGCAAGGCATCACTTCTACGGGACAAAGAGATGGGAAGTGTCCCATGAAAGTTCAAGGCTTTTAAAAGGAAAGAAGGAATGGCTGAATAGGAAGGCCTCAATGATACATAATTTCAAAGAAGCACTTCTTAGAAGAAAGAACACTTCACTGCAGCAACAGAAGAGCACTCTTTAACTAGGAAATCCCCAAAATCACCCAAATCCCTTCCACATCCCCACAGATTTCTTGATACTGATGGTACAGTATACCCAACACACATAATAATGTTAGCAACAACAACCCAGCCTCCAGGCAAAGTTAACATTGAAAACAAACACAAACAAAAAAATGAGTTAGTATGGACAGGAGTTAATATTCCAAATGCTTTTGAGAAGTCAAATAAGGTGAAACTACAAACAGACTGAAGACTGGCAAAGTTTTAGAGATAGAGTTCAGTGGAATGTGTACATCCACTGAGTTAGCTTTTTATAATGTATATTCACCTTCATTTCAACCAGAATAAATATACCTGAATTCACTTGGAATTTATAACAAAATACAATTTTATCCATATGCTCAGGCAGAAAACTCCATACAACATTAAGTTAATACAATGTGGTGCTGACACCACAAAAACCAGAAGTGGGGGGTTGAGAATTAATTATTATTTCTTAGGTCTTCCCATGACGGCACTGCCCTCTTAAGACACTGGAGAACATCTTACTTGTAGCATATTAACAAAGCCCTGTGTAAGAACATAAGTTATGTCTCCTCTGGAAAGTGCAAATATTGGGCATGGTGATCCTAGTAAGAAAGGGTGTTTTAGGAATCAATTTATCTATGTAACAAAAAACCACTTGTACCCCCAACACCCAAATCTATTAAAATTTATTAAAATAAAGGAAAAATTATTTTTAAACAGTATATCAAAGTTGCATACAGGATTTAATGGATAAACACTTCTTGTTTGGTAATTCCATATTACTGTCTCTTTTTTAGGGTAGGTTTATTGTAGTTTTGGTTTTATCTATGTATTATTATTTTGGAAGACAATTTTGTAACACTGTATATACACTTTAAGTCAATATGGGCTTTACTTAAAATATGAATCAGCAAAACAAAACAGAATGGTGTTAGGCATACCACAGTCCCCAAATCAATTCCTAAAGTAACTCATAGAAAGTAGTACACTCATGGGAGTCCGAGGCAGGTGGAATCACCTGGGCTCAGGATTTCATGATCAGCCTGAGCAAGAGTGAGACCCCATCTCTACTAAAGTTAGAAAAACTAGCTGGGCATTGTGAAGGGTACCTACAGTCCCATCTACTTGGGAGGCTGAGGCAAGAGGATCACTTAGGGTTGCTGTAAGCTATGATGATGACACCACAACACTCTATCCAATGCAACAGAGTCAGGCTCTGTCTTAAAAAAAAAAAAAAAGAAGAAGAGAAAAGAAAGTAGACAATTTGAATGGCCACACTAGAATTTATAACCTTGTGAGGTAAACTTCTTACATGAAATCTTTTTCCAAATATAACTCCTTCACTTGAGATAAAAACTATGGATTTCAAAATGTTCTTTCTTTGAAAATTATGCTAATATTTCATTTAAAATTGCTTACCTCTGTATATATTTACCATTTGAGATTCTGTCAGCTTGAGTAACTTTTTTCTATAGTACCAAAATCTCTACTTTATCATCTGTTTATCATTTCCTTGAAAATCCTTTCATTTCTCACAAAATGTTTAAAAACCTTTTCATATATTAAAACCTACTCTTATGTTTTATTGAAATTCAAGGCATTTTGGCAAATCTATTGCATGAAATATTAGTATTAGTACTATAAAGGACTTATCATTTCAAAGTTAAAAGTTAAGTTCTTAACTTTTTGTTTGATTAGTTATAATATATAGGAACTTTAATTTTAAAAACATAAAATGACATCAAAATAATTTAGAAATATTTACATTTTACATTGTTATTAAAAAGTATAAAAAAGACAATAAAAAAGCAAGAGAATATACAGAAATGGAATGCACAGAGAAATATAACACAATAGAATAAATCATCATTCCCAGGTTAACTATGTTACATAAGGGCTTTACAGCAGTTTCCTAAGAGAAATGAAGAGAGTTAAAAATGCCTTCAAATGCACATTCCTGGAATAACAAGGACTGTCCACCCTGGTAAATACAGATGGAGGTGGTGGGAAGGGAGTCAACATCTCCCAAGCAGCCTATGCCTGATATTCCAGGAATAAACTAGATGTGTCTCAGAGTTTACTTTCTTTCCCACACAAGTGATAAATCAACTTAATGCTGTAATGTTTTAAACATGGGAAGGAGCAGAAAGTGTACACTCTTAAAGCATATGTATTAGACACACATTTTACATGTCTAGTGGAAAGGACTCTACAATTAATTAGAAGAACTAGAGCACATCATTAGATTTCTGCTATATATCATTCTAATGTAAATTTAGGATAACATCCAACTCACAGGATTTATTATAAGCATGAGCAAACACTTGGAAAATTAAAAAATACCACACAAATGTACTAGAGTATTATTATGATAAAAGGTTTTTTCTTTTCATAGACATGTAGAGAATCACTAAGTTAATATGTAGTATAGTAGTTAAGAGATTGAACTATAGCATCAGAGATTTAAATCCCTGCATTTACTACTTTAAAGGGTCCTCCTGTGTATCACAGGATAGTAACACTCAAGTACTATGAGTTTATTACCTTAATTGATGAGAACTTTTACTAGTACTTTAGTAAGCTCTGTGTTAGATTCAGCTGATATTTTCATGATTATAATTATTAACTACCTTTTAACAGCAACAACAGTGGACATTTACCTAAAACTTGCTACATACTTGACATTGTTTTAAACATTTACATTTTTCTTACATTTAATCCTCACAACCATCCCATAAGGAAGGTATTATTACTCCTGTTATTATTTTTCCTACTTTTACAGATAAAGAAATTAACCTACACAGAATTATGAAATGTGTCCAAAGTCATTGAACTAGTAAGTGATGAACACATCATGTAAACCAGCAGTTTGAAACTAAAGTCCCATAAACTTAAAACATATGCTTTAATACTAATGCCTTCAAAAGAATACATTTTTATCAATTTTTAGATAGGTACAGATACATTAAAAAAAATAACAACATACAAAATGTTCCTGGCCTAGAGTAAGAACTCAGTAGATGACATTTGTTATTAAAATTATTTTTAAATTATTATTACTTTTAAAAATTTATGAAGAAATCTTGTGAAAATATCACAAAAGAACTCTTAAAAATTCCTAGTATGTTTCACGAATATAAGGTGAAGGATAAGACTGGGATTGTATTAACTTCTATTTATGTACACAAACCAACTTGGCTCTTGCAACTAATGACTAATCAAGTTAATAAAAAAGTTGTCGAACAACCAGTTGAAATCAATAAATCTTTTTAGATATACCTAAGTAATATACTTCTAAAGTCAAAAGGTAATTTACAGATTTTCTTAGGTAATTTTTACATAGGCACAGGTCACTGATAAGGTAACTTTCCCCAAGGTACATAGCTAGTTTTGTATAGAGTAAAAATACAGTAAAGTTTTGTGTAGAGTAAAAATAAACTCCTGAATCATATCCCTTGTTCCTTGTTTATCTTTTCTTGAACTAAGCCCAAAGAACCTGATTGTCAACAGCAGCATTCCTTAGAAATGTTTACAGACTATTTAGCACAATAGAAAGAAAAAAGAGGTTAGTGTAAGAGCATAATGTGGAAATTTTCCTAAACGCTTGATTTACTGTTCTGAAAGTTCATTTTTGCTTTTGAAGTAAACTTATGGAAAATATATAAACCTGAATATGCAGCAGTGACAAGTAGAGGTGATATATTAAAATCCACTGGGTTTTAAGTTCATCAGCAGGTCAAGTATGAAGAATACTAGAGAGAAAACAACTGTGTTCACCAGGTGGATTAAACATTCTGACTTACTCACCCCTTGGCCAACTGCAACCCGCTCCAATGCCTGTAAGAAAAAAAAAAAGCAAGACAGACTGTTAATATATTTAGTCCCATAAGTTTTATAAACACACTGCACATTGGACAAGGTTTGTAACAATGCCATTTTAAAGGATTAATTAAGGGAAAACATGTAAGTTTACGTAGTTAAAACGGTTTACATCATTAAAAATGTTAACTACTATTCTTGCATAATTTAGGGCTGATTTATAATAAACATGTGTCATATACACAAACATATCTTCGAATGTCAATACCAAATAGATAGTCCTTGAATTTCAAAAGGAATTAGAAAACAGGAAAAAAATGAAATGACATATTCCTGGCTCACTTTTAGTATAGTTAAACATATCAAATAGATTCAATGCTATTGTTATGCACACATACAGACATAGAGATATATTTATGTTATTATTTTAACATCTTATAGTTTTTAATGAACATATTGTCTTTTAGTAAACAGAAATAAAGAGACTAGACTTCAAAGCTTTTTTTTAAAAAGTATGTATATTTTTGGTATGCAAATTCACATACGATTAAGTGCCAAGCAAAAGAAAAGTAATAACATATTTAAAAAAAATTGTATGTACTAGTTTTTAAAATTATATTAATTTCAGAATCATAACATTTTTATAAAATATTTACTAACATTTCTAGTAAATGTTCACAATCTAATATATATGGAAGATTTGTCATACTTAAATATGAAATAGGGTCTTCTCAAACTTTTATTTTTGGAGACATCTCCACACATTTACAGTTTCAAAGCTAAGTTGGATTTTCATAGTTTAATTAAAACTTTATTGTTAAAAAATTTTACAAATAAGAAAGTATTTCAAACAAAGAAAAATAAAAAAATATAATGCATCTGCATATACTTGCTACTCAAATTTAAAATACTCATATTTGTTTCAGGTCTCTAGGTTTTCACTAATAAATCTTTCTAGATATACCTAAATAATATACTTCTAAAACCAAAAGGTAATTTACAGAGTATCTAGTGTAAGTGTGCCTTTTACAGAGGCACAAGGTCACTGATAAGGTAAGTCAATTTCCACAAGTCGCATAGCTAGTTAGCAACTGAGCAGGAACTAAAAACTTGGTCTTTGAACACTGGTTTACTTATATGCCCTCACACCAAGTACATTTAATGAGAAAGACAGTTTAATGTATAAAAATCTGTTTCACAGAAACTGTTTGAAGAAAAAAGTATAATTTCTTATTTACTTACTGGACACCTCACTAAACATCTTGAGCCAAATAGAATGTTATGAATACAGGAGATAGTTATTATATAATTTCATAATAAGTAAAATAGTTAGCAGGCCCAGAATTGCCATTGAAGGTAATATTTATGGAGTTTTCATTCTTGGTACTGGTTGTGCTAATTTCAGATTAAATTTTTGTTATGAATTTTCCTAAAGGCTGAACTGAATAAAGAAATAAAAGAGTATTTAAAAATAAAATTTTTCATGTCAATAAAAATATTATGTAACACAGAACTACTTTTGGTATATGTTGCTAATGAGCTTAATTTAGAAATGCAAATGATAAATTTTGATTACATAATAAAAGATAACCAAGTAGGTGATGAACAGTTTCTTGCAAACATTAATATTATTTGTTAATATTGTTTTTGGCCAATAAACAAAGATAATGAGGAAAATATACCAAGTGTTGCCTTCATACTAATCTGGAATTACTTGACAGTTTTATCAGGCTTCAGGTATGCTGATAAGATTACTCTTATTTAATTAGTATTTTATTTCTGGTTAGTATCCTGAACTACTTATCTCAAAGCATCCCCAGAAAGGTATCTTTTCATCAGCTCCTTAAGCATTGACTATTTATAGAGAGTTTATTTTTCAAGAATTCCTTTTCATTCTTTGAATGTTTATTTTTATAGTGATCATTCTTGTTTTATGATAAAATATTATATATTCTTTTGTCTTTTTATAGAATATTAATAGTATTACGTTATTAATATTTTATTTTAGATAGTTTCTCTATTTCCTCTAAGTTACAATTTTTTTCTTTTTTTTAATCTGATCTCTATTTTCTTTTGTCAGACTTTCGTTAGATATCTAACAACTGCTGCCTGTCTGATAATTAAATTGGAGCACTATAAATCTGAGTTGAAGTATTGTACTTATGAGTGAGGACTATTAGTTGTGGGCCTTGCCATAAATTGATAAATTGATCTAGCCTATTTCATTGTAAAATCTCTGATGTCAACATGTTTAGGTCTTTTTTCTTAAGCTAGTCTACTTCAGTTTCTTGCCCCTTTGCATTAACGACCTGTCATTCTAAGAAGTCCCTAACAAGGCTCGGCGCCTGTGGCTCAATGGGCTAAGGCGCCAGCCATATACACCTGAGCTGGCAGGTTTGAATCCAGCCTGGGCCCGCCAAACAACAATGACGGCTGCAACCAAAAAATGGCCGGGTGTTGTGGTGGGCGCCTGTAGTCCCAGCTACTTGGGAGGCGGAGGCAGGAGACTCGCTTTAGCCCAGGAATTGGAGGTTGCTGTGAGCTATGATGCCACAGCACTTTATCCAGGGTGACAGCTTGAGGCTCTGTCTCAAAAAAAAAAAAAAAAAAAAATAAGAAGTCCCTAACAAGACCCTAAACAAGTACTATTTACAGATAAAATGAAAGAGTAAGACATATTTTCAGAAAATATTTTAAGTTGGACTACATTAAAAAAATTAATTAAGCATAATTAGATTTCTAAGATAACTTTAGGACATATAACCTAGAACACTTGGTATAGTATTTTTTATATTGCTATGTAACTTGAATATAAATAGTGAAACCTAAAAGAATTAATTTATCTTGTGGTTAGATATTAAACATATCATTTAATAAACTACAATTTAATTTTAATTTTGTATAAAATGAAAGTGTATAACATATTTTGATATACATAATATATAGACAGTTCCCAACTTGTGATGGTTCAAATTAAGATTTTTGAACTTCACAATGATAAAAAACTGACATATATTTAGTAGAAACCATACTTTGAGTACCTTATACAATCATTCTGCTTTTCACTTTCAGTATAGTATTCAATAAATTACATAATATAGTCAAGAATTTATTATAAAGTAGGTTCTATATTAAAATGGGAAAAATATTATTTTTAATATTTTAAAACCATGTCCTGTATTCATAACATTCTATTTGGCTCATCAAAATAGGTGATTTTCCCCAATTATAGGCTAATGTTAAATGTTCTGAGCATGTTCAAGGTAGGCTAGTTTAAGCTATAATGTTTGGTAGGTTAGGTAGTGTTAAATGCAGTTTTGACTTAAGATATTTTCAATTTCTGAAGATCTTATCAGGATATAACTCCATTGTAAGTTAAAGAGCATCTATGCATAGTGAAGTGATTATAACAGGTAATTTAACATATCCATAAAGCAATTTAATATATCCATCATCTCATATAGTTACGTGTGTGTGAATGGCACCTAAAATCTACTTTCAGAAGAAATTTCTAGTATATGATAATATAGTATAAACTATAGTTCTGATGCTACAGTTTAGATCTCTAAATTTATTCATCTTGCATAAATGCAGTATTTTAAATTTTTGATTAAAAAATGTTCTTTAATTTGCTTATTTGTGAACCAATATAGTGTCATGAATAGAGAACACTATGGGCTAAAGTGTTCTAGAAATAAGGACATTAGTGAAATCAGGTACAATTTAGGTTTTATTTCACTACATAGTTACTTCATATCCCAAGTAGCTTAGTAATATTTTTCCCATTCTATAAAAATTTAGGAGACAAAATGATTTGCTACAAACAAACATAAACACATCACAGACCTGTGAACAAAGTACTGAACTAATCCTGAATTTAAAACTTGGTATATTTTATATATTAACTGAAGTAATTATATATAAACATTTGTTACATTACTGCATGTACAGTGGATGATGTTGGAAAGGAGTCATTTTTTTTTTTGTAATCTGCAATGTACAAAAGCATTCTGATGATGTTCCATAAAATTTGGCATTTAATGCATGATATTAGCCAAAAATAATAAATTCTACAACATCTGGATACAGTGTTTATTCCAGGAAAAAATATAACCATACCAAACATGCTGACATTCTGGCATTACGACCGCAACACCATTTCTCTTCCTTTAAATAGTGGCACATTGGAAATCCCCACTTTTCTTGAGTACATTCTGCAGATGGAAAAATATAATTCAAATAAAATTCTTCCTCTTTCCATTAAAGTAAATAATCTATCCAGAAAGCAAGTCAGTCACCAAGAAAAGTCAAACAGTAGTTAAACATGGAAGTAGTGATGGAAGTGGTTCATTCCAGTTTGCTAACTGAAATCATATTAATGTTATGAAAATGGCATTTGCTCAACAACAGCTGGCTTATGTTTAAGTTCCAGGTCTGATACCAACCAAATTGCCAAAATCATTTCTCTCAGATTTAAAAGTAGTCTTCATGTTCAGTAAAACCATAGGAGATAAGTAATGAGATACTGAACATTTATTGCTGACCTGTTTTTAAAAATAGGGACTTATTAAATATGGCATTTGGCAATTTGCTCTAGAGCAATTTGAATTCATTCCTTACAATGTTGAAGCATTTTTTTTTAAGCTACTATGTTCCCTTTCCAGAAAAAGAACAGCTGTACAGATTCTTATTTGCTCATTATTTTAGAAGGCTGTAATATTTTCAACTACGATACAATGTGGCTCAACTGCACTTATGACTTAAATAACAACAACAATAAGTAATGTTTATTGCTTAATCACATTTCCATTGCCCTAATTACAAAGTTACACAATCTGATGTTTAAACTACTGATGCAGAACTATTACTTCCATAGAGTTTTTTTTTTTTTAAAGGAAAAGAAAACAGTTTCTATTTTAAAGCCTGGAGAATAGGCTTACATTTTGTAAAAAACTGACAATTAAAGAAAATTAGGATAAATATAAGTATAAATTTCTATTAGGCTAAAAAGTAAAGCTGAACTAAAAACATGAAAACAAGAAAATGCGTTGAAAGAAAATATAATTGAGGTAGGTTCCCCTAAACCCCTAAACTTCTGCACTATGAAGGATCCCAGAAAACTTTTGATTTAAAGGGAGAAAATTTAAATTTCATAATCATAAGCCTGTGAAAGAGGTTTCTTTCAGGTACTAAATTACAATTTGTAATAGACCCTACTGATAATTAAATGAAGATACTGACCCTCCTTTTGGGAATATAAATAATGCAAAGAACTCAAACGATTCAATAACCAGAAAACAATGTTATTTTAAAAAAGTAGGAAAAGGATCTAAATGGACGTTTCTCAAAAGCAGACATACAAATAGCTAAGAAGTACATGAAAAAATTTCAACATAACTAATCATCAGGGAAATGCAAATCAAAACCACAACGAGGTATCACCTTACTCCAGTTAGAGAGGCTACTAATATAGACAAAAAATAATAGATGCTGGTAGGAATACAGGAAAAAGGGAATTCTGATACACTGTTCATAGGGATGTAAATCAGTACAGCCATTACAGAAAAACCATTTGATCTTCAAATCCCACTACTGATGTTTAATCCAAAGAAAGGGAACTCAGTCTATTACAGGTATACCTACGCCCCTATGTTTATCACTGCAGTATTTCCAATAGCAAAGATATGTAAAGAATGTAAGTGTCCATCATCAGATGAATGAATGAAGAAATGTGGTATATATACACAACAGACTACTACTTGGCCAAAAGACAAAAGAATGAAGTCCTGTCATTGAAGTAACATGAAAGAAACTGGAGGTCATTATGTTAGGTGAAATAAGCCAGGCACAGAAAGGAAAATATTTGCACACTCTCACTCATATGTGAGAGCTAAAAATGTTACTCTCATGGAGATAGAACATTACTAGAGGCTGGGAAGCATGTGTGTGTTGGGCATGGGGGATGATGAAGAGAGGCAGGTTGATGGGTATAAACATAAGGAATAAGTTCTAATGTTCAATAACACAGTAGGATGACTATAGTTAGAAATATGTAGAATCGTATATTTCAAACACAATGAGAAGAGATTTGAAATGTTCATAACACAAACAAATGACAGATGCTGGATGGTCCCTATGGCTCAAGGAATAGGGCTCTGGCCCCATATACCAGAGGTGGTGGGGTCAAACCTGGTCCTGCCCCCCCCAAAAAAAAAAACTGCAACAGAAATGACAGATGCTCAAGGTGATGGTTATTATAAATACCCTGACTTGATTATTACACATTCTACACATGTATCAAAATAGCAGATGTACTCCATAAATACACATTAATAAATAGTATGTATTAATAAAAGGTTAGTATTTATATAGCTCTCAAGGAGACACTGTTGTAAGTACTTTAAATGTATTAATTAGCCTTCGTCCCTACAAGAACTCTATGATGTAGATACACTTTCATTCTCATGTTTCAGACAGGGAAACTGAGCATAGGCAGATAAAGTAAACTGCCTTAGTTATAAATCTAGACAAGGCAGAGATGGACCTTAAACCCAAGTTCCAAGAACTCAAGAACCTGTGCTCTTAACTACTCAGCTATATAAATATATGTTCACTAACAATTTCATTTGCTATTGCATAGGACTCATAGATCTCTTGAAGCTTATCTAGGTCCCAGGGACTCAGGGCTACTTCTACTTCCAAGATGACTTGAAACAGTGTTTTGAGTTTTATCAGTGGTTGTATAATTTAATTAAGTCATGATTACTGCTAAATGAAAGGGTTACTACAAGCATTTTTTTCTTACAACTAAAAAGAGAAATACATAGATCTTTTTTTTTTGTAGAGACAGAGTCTCACTCTATCGCCCTCGGTAGAGTGCCGTTGAGTCACAGCTCACAGCAACCTCCAGCTCTTGGGCTTAGGCGATTCTCTTGCCTCAGCCTCCCAAGTAGCTAGGACTACAGGCGCCCGCCACAACGGCCGGCTACACTGATCTTAATGTAAAAAGTAAGGGGTTTGAGAAATGGGTGTGTGCCACTTATTCAGAGGTTAGGAAAACTACTAACCAATAAACCAGTTGGCTCCCCATCCCCTAATCCAGTCTCTCCTTGTTCCTTATACCGAAAGAGCACTCAACTATTCAGATTAGACACTGCAAAGCTCACATTCCCATGCAGTCACTAGGATAACTATAAAACTAGGTTTTGGCCCTTTGAATGGGGGCAGAAATGATGTTTGCAAATTCCTGATTACACATGTAAAGGGACGGGGAACATGTACTTTCCCCATCCTTTTACTTCACTCCTGTTTGGAATGTGATTGCAAACCAACCAATCCTACAGAAACAAGAGCAGCACCATTTGTTTAATAGGGACCCCTTCCCCCTTTGTGTGTTTCTGTCTACTTTATCAAAGATTGGATCTGAACTAAAGGTCTATGTCTCTGTTGTGCCAGTGCCATGCTGTTTTGGTAGTATAGCCTTCCAGCATAGCTTGAAGTCTGGTAAATTGATGCTTGTCAATTTAGCCATCTTATGTGAGGTTGTCTTGGCTATTTGGGTTTGTTTGTTTTTTTTTTCTGGTTCTATACAAAGTGTAGAACAAATTTTATCTAAATTGGTAAAAGCTGATGATGGAAGTCTTTTTTTTTTTTTTTTTTTTGAGACAGAGCCTCAAGCTGTCACCCTGGATAGAGTGCAGTGGCATCATAGCTCACAGCAACCTCCAATTCCTGGGCTCAAGTGAGTCTCCTGCCTCCGCCTCCCAAGTAGCTGGGACTACAGGCGCCCGCCACAACGCCCACGCCATTTTTTGGTTGCAGCCATCATTGTTGTTTGATGGGCCCGGGCTGAATTCGAACCCACCAGCTCAGGTGTACGTGGCTGGCACCTTAGCCGCTTAAGCCACAGGCACCGAGCCTGATGATGGAATTTTAACAGGTATTGCATCAAAGCCATTTTAACAATTTTGATTCTGGCGACTTATGAACACGATATGTTTTTCCACCTATTTACATTCTTTACGATTTCTTCCCACAGTGTTTCGTAGTTCTCCCAAAGAGTTTGTTCATCTCCTTAGTTAAATATATTCCTAAGTATTTTATTTTCTTTATTGCTACTATGAAAGGTATTGAGTCTTTGATGTGATTCTCATCTTGACTGTTGTTGGAGTATATGAAGGTTGCTGATTTGTGTGAGACTGCTGAATTTATTTATCAATTACAGAAGACTTTTGGTTGAATCTTTGGGGTTTTCTAGACAAAGATCAAATGGTCAATAGAGACAGTTTAATCTCTTTTTCCACATTTGGATCCCCTAGAGTCCTTCTCTTGACTGATTGCTCTGCTGGGAACTTCCAGCACTATGTTGAATAAAAGTGCTGAAAGTAGGCAACCTTGTCTGGTTCTGTTTCTAAGCAGGAATGCTTTTAATTTTTCCCCCTTTGATATGATATTGGCTGTAGGTGTCATACACAGATTTTATAATTTTGAGGAAGGTCCCATCTATGCCAATTTTTTGGAGCATTCTTATCACGAAAGGATGATGAATTTTGTCAAATGCTTTTTCTGCATCAATTGAAAGGACCACATAGTCTTGTTTCTGGATCTATTTATATGGTATTTATAGATTATAGATTTGTCAGTGCTAAACCATCCTTGCATCTCTGTGTGAAGGCCACTTGGTCATGGTGAATTACTTTTTTGATGGGCTGCTAAATTTGGTTTGCTAAGATTTTATTGAGAATTTTTGTATTCAAATGGGATATTGGTCTATAGTTTTCTTCTTTAGTTGTATCCTTTCCTGTTTTGATATTGAAGTAATATTGGCTTCATAGAATGACTTGGGGAGGATTCCTTTCTTCTCAATGTTACAGAATCATTTCTGCAGTGTAAGTACAAGATCCTCTTTGTAGGTCTTGTAAAATTCAGGTATAAAACCATCTAGTCTGGGACTATTTCGAGTTGGAAGGTATTTTAATGCTGCTTCAATTTTCATGTTTGACATCGAACTGTTCATTTCAATAAATGGTGCTGGGAAAAATGAACATCAACACATAAAAGACTAGACCAGGATCTGTACCTCTCACCAGTAACAAAAATTAACTCATGATCAGTAAAAGACTTAAACCTAGGCCATGAAACAGTAAGAATTCTAGAATAAAGTGTTGAAAAAACTCTTACTCAGCTCAGGGAAGGAATTTATGAAGAAGATTCCAATAGCAACTAGAACAACAACCAAAACAAACAAATGAGACCTGTTCAAATTAAAGTTTCTCTACAGACAACGACATGATCAATGCGAAAAAGACACTTACACTCAAATGTTTACAAAAGCACAATTCACAAATGCAAAGATGTGGAATCAAGCATGTGCCATCAATGCATGAATGGATTAATAAAATATGGAATATGTATACCATGGAGTACTCAGCCATAAAAATGGCAATCCAGCATCTTTTGTAACAACTTCTAGTTTTGTCAATTTTTAGAATTGTTTTCTGTTCTCTGTTATTTATTTCTGCTCTAACCTTTACTATTTCCTCCCTTCTGCTAATTTTTAGTGCAATTTTTTTAACTCCTTGCAGTATAAAGTTACGTTGTTTATTGATGTCTTTTTTCATTTTTAATGTAAACGTATGAATGCCCTTCTAAATACTTCTTTAGCTGTGCTATATTAGTTTTGGTATATACTGTGTTTTCAACTTTCTTAGGCTATTTTCTTATTTCCTTTTTGATTTCTTCTTTGACTTAATAGTTGCTTAAGAATATATTGTTAATTTCCATGTATTTGTCAATTTTCTCATTTTCTTTCCACAACTGATTTCTACTTTCAATCCATTATCATTATAAAGGTATCTGTGGAATGATACTGATCTCTTATATGTTTTCACACTTGTTTTATGATCAAGTATATGATCTATCCTGGAAAATGTCTGTGTATTTGAGAAGAATGAGTATTCTGCTATTATTAGGTAGTATGTTCTGTATATGACTGTAAAATGCATATGTAAAGAAAATCATAGTATAATGTTCGTATGTTCATGATAGTGAATTTATCTATTCTATAAATATGGATTGGGCCTCTACTGGTTTTTTCCTTTTGCCTTCACTAGAATGTATCTTCAATTTAAGTTACTGAGATATAGATGTATATATTTCTCTTCACAGAAAAATCTAAAGTAGATAGCTGATAATAGTAAAATGGTATTTTTACCATTGGGGAAGTGGTTAAAGATTAATTAATCATCTCCAATATGCTTCCCACTGAACCATGCCAGGTGTGATGGTTAACATTATGTGTCAACTTGACTGGGTCATGAAATGTCTGGATATATGGTTAAATATTATTTCTGGATGACCAGTCATAGAGTTTTAGAAGAAATTAGCAGCTGAGAATTGGTGAAGAGGAATACCCTTCCCAGTGGGCACGGGGCATCATGCAACCTGCTGAGGGCATGAATAGAACAAAAAGTGGAGAAAGATTGAATTATGTCTCTACCTGACAGCACAAGCTCAGATATCTGTCTTCTCATGCCTTTGGACTGCGCCTGTAACATCAAAACTCCCAGTTCTCAGGCCTTCAGGCTCACACTAGAATGTACACATCTGGCTTTCCTCAGTCTCCAGCTTGCAGGTAGCGTATCATGGGACTTTTCAATCTCCATAACTGCATTTACCAATTTGTCTTTCTTTTTTTCCCCTCTCTCCCTCCCTGCTCTGTCTCTCTCCCTCCTTTTTTCTCTCCTACCCTCCCCTGCTTTCTTTCCAACTGAGTCTTGCTCTGTTGCCCAAGCTAGAATGCTGTGGCATCACCCTCACTCACAGAAACCTCAAACTTCTAGGGTTAAGTGAGTTTCCTGTCTCAGCCTCCAGAGAAGCTGGGACTACAGGCATCTGCCACGATACTTGACTAATTTTTGGATTTTTATTTTTATACTACTTTTAGTAGACACAGGGTCTTACTCTTGTTCAAGCTTGTCTCAAACTCTTGCACTCAAGCAAACTACTCATCTAGGCCTTCCAGAGTGTTAAGATTACAGGCATGAGCCACCACACCTGGCTGTGTTTACCAATTATAATAAATCTCATTACGTGTGTGTGTACCCTGCTTAATGCACAGGTATATTATAACATCCATTTTTTTCTGCTTCCCATTCCTACTTCTAGTTCTATAACATAATCAGTGTATTGGTATTTCACTTGTCCTTTGATTAAAAGTACAGGCTGGGAAGGTAATCTCAAGCTATTTGTATGTAAACGTATAGTGTGTATATTACTTTAATAATGCCACAGCTACATAAAAACATTGTTTAAGTTCAGTACAACTATCTTAGTATTTTTAGGCATGTCTGTAGAATGGCAAAGTCTATGTAGCTGATGGAAAATTCTGTTGGTTTGGCAAACACTGTGACAGCAGCTCTATACCAGAGCTTCTCATCGTACAAGACAGGTTCCCTCTGCTACAACATCCGCTCTTGCTAAAACAACTGATACCAAGACACATATGGAATACCTCCAACAATCTTTATGCTAATACTGAGGATGATGTTTTCTAACTTTATACCTAGGAAAACTTCACTCACTATGCAAGACTGATGATAAAGGAAACTTAGACAACTTGCTCACATTTCTTTACTACAAGGGGAGAAAAATGTGAGAAAACCAGAGCAAAATATTCTTCAAGTCAGATGCACGAAAGTATACAAATCTAGACTTATAAAGAAAACTAGTAGGTTGTAAGCTAGTTTTTTAAAAGCCTGTTTTACATTAGTTTGACAGTCAACTCTCTGATGAGAATTTCTGTCAGCTTTGCTTTTATTTCACTTTATATCCAAAGCATAAACTCTTTCTCTTTTACTACTCCTTTCATATGGATATATCAATTTTCTATTTTAGATTTAATCACATTCTTGGCTTCTTTTATTTACCATGAACACAGACAGAACTTTTGTATATGAAATAAATCCAATGTGTATGAATTTCAAAAACCACTTTATATTACTTATAAAAAATAACGAGTTGAAAATTAAAGGAAAAAAAAGCAAAATGTATTAAAGGTCCATTTCTAACTCTTTTTAGCAGGAAGATGATGCCCATGGCAAAAATAAAATTAGGGCCAACATTCTAGAAAACATATAGCTGACTGAAGATCATAGACAGCTGTCAATATGAGGTGACTGTGCAAAAAAAGCCAAGTACATCTAGAAATTTCTGTATGTATTTCATATTAATTGGCAAGAATTTTTTTATAAGACATAGTTCCAGCTAAACAGTGAGAAGTAATATGATATTATAACAAAAGCTTATAAACAGATTAATTACTGCTACGAGGCTAGCAGTAAAGTCTACTTGTCTATGGCAAAGACGGCAAAGAACAATACCTATAGCTGCCTCCCCAGAAAAATTATTCAAGCTGAAATAGGTTCTCACTGGACTACTGAACAAGCTGTCAAACTATTGATAATTAAGCAACTGAATACTTAAGTAAGCATTTGCTATGAATTATTGCTAGATAGTTCTACTTCTTAAAAACCAAACATATAAAACTTTGAAGAAAATAACATTTATGGCCATTATTATATTGTTATAGACTTACAAGTATAATTTTTAAAATCTTCACATAACACCCAAATGCAGAATTCTTACTTATGTAAAACTAAACCTAAAAGTCTCAATAAATATAAATGAATTTCAGTTTAAATAACATGCATGTTTCAGAAAGCTATAGTCAAGTTATAAAATGATATCATGAAAGCCATAAAAGACAGGTCAGGTGTGCTGGCTCATGCCTGTAAGCCTAGTATTTTGAGAGAACGAGGTAGAAAGATCACTTGAGGCCAGGAGTTCAAGATCAGCCTGAGGAATACTGTGACTTTAGCTCTATAAAAGTTGGAAAAATCAGCCACGCATGGTGGCATGTACCTGTAGTCTCAGCCACTTGGGAAATTGAGGCAGGAGGATCACTGGGCATAGGAGTTTGAGGTTGCAGTGAGCTGTGATGACACAGCTGCACTCTAGCCCAGGGAAAAGGGCAAGATCCTGTCTCAACAACAACAACAAAAGCCATGAGACAGATCATCCAATTAAATTTCTCATGTTTCACTTATTCACAGATGACCCACAAGGGCTAAGTGATTAATCCAAGGCTCCCGTACTGCAGAGACATAATGAAAACTCTCGTCAGTCAAAGAGTTTCTTCATGTCAAATTTTTGCACTCCCTGGACATTTAGAAATCACTATCTCCATGCTTCAAATGTAAGGCATACATACTCTAACATAGCACCTGTTACACTATATTACAACTTTTTATAGGTAACAAAAGCTAATAATACTGTACATTTCTTTAAATTGCTTCATTGTTATATTCCCAATAACTACCAAAGTGTGCAGTGTGAGGGTACACAGTTTGCTGAGTGTCTGCTAAATCTCAGCATATTTGATCTTGAATAATAAATGTTCATCGATAGTCTCAATGCTTGATGCAGTTGTTACTAAATTAGACCTTATGTTTTCATAATCTCAAAGTCTTCATTTTAATTTCAAGTATTAAATTAAAAGGAGTGGCAAAACAGTTTCATGTCCCAATCTCCAGATTCCTGATCAAATATTAATGATTTACAGAAAAGCTAAAAGAGAGTTCATTGAAAAGAATTAATTTGAAATGCAATCAGTCATAATTGTTTTTTAAAGCTTTCTTTTCTCCAAAGAATTATTCTGAAATAGCATCAATTTCATAATTTGTTTTAAAACTGTATTTTCTGAAATTTTATGCTAAAATTCTTAGAAAACAATTCTGGTAATGAACATGTAACACAGTGGGCACCACGATAAACAGGTGAAGTAGAATACTTCCTCTTCAACTTGTAAGTCTGCAAATCTGGAAAATCTCTATTAGGTTTTTTTGAGAAACTGGAAGTCCTTATGTAAAAAGTTAGACTAAAACAGAAACAAACTCAGGAGGACATAATTCCTTTATATTTGTCAAAATAAAGCAACCCATTCTTCTAATAAATATATATTCAGCATCTGCTACAGAACATTTCCTATTTGGGATGCTTAACCCAACACACAGATGAGGTGATCTGCAGCTTATGTGAGCTAAGTCAGTTGTTCATAACAAATATAAATTTTTATAGCAATGTTTTATAAGCTACAGGTTACACCCAGTGGAGTGGTGGAGTTAGCTTTTACTAGCTTCAAAGAGCTAATGGAAACAGTAAAATTCAGCATTTACTGACATGAGATTGGCTGCTTAAAACTGGCCAACCTAGATGTATTTACACCATAGAAATTAGGAAATTCTATTAAAGCTTTCATTCAGACATTTACCATCACATCACTGGCCACAACCCCTTAATAAGTCATGAAATCAATTCAGTGGATTGTGACCAATATTTTACAAAATTTAAGAAAAAAGAACAGAATAAAACTTCTAAAAGACATTGTGTGTTGTAAGACTTGGTATGACTAAATACTTACTAAAGAATATATATCATCTAAAAAAGACTAATAAGTTCTTTTTGTAAAATTTAAATACCAGTTTTATTTATTTCTATATATACTGGTAGTGATGCAAAATACATTTCTTAATGTGGGTCTGAGACAAAATTGCCAAACCACTACTATAATCAAAAGAACAAACATAATTTTCTTTCATAAACATGTTTTATAATGTTTGAAGTTATCATATGCTTTACAGTTAAAGATCATATGTTTGGGAACAGAAATAAAATCTTTGAAGTTAAGAGGCGAATATTTGGAGGCTTTTTGTTCCTTCTCAAGAAATCTTCTAAATTACGGATCAAAATTGTTTTCACATAGTAAATGAGAAAATATCATGAATGTTATATTAATCAGGTTGATAAAAATAACTCCGATTGTATGGGAAGCCCGCACACTGTACTCCAAGACTGAATTATTGTACACAGTTATGACTCAATAAAAAATAATTTTAAAAAAAAATCAAACATAGGAATTATAATTTATGATCAAATAGAATCTGAATTTATGTAGTTATCATTAAGTAAGACCTCTGACTTTCCAACATACTGTGCTTTCATCATTGA
Organism: Perodicticus potto; assembly: GCA_963574655.1. Classification (NCBI taxonomy): domain Eukaryota; kingdom Metazoa; phylum Chordata; class Mammalia; order Primates; family Lorisidae; genus Perodicticus; species Perodicticus potto. Next base: position 41,520 of record CAUYRH010013687.1, read on the forward strand.
CTGATCCAGTAGTTGCTGGAATGCAAATCTTCTCTAACCTGTTCCTTATCTTTGCTAAGAAGGGAAAAGTCAGTCTTGTACCCAGAACTCTCAAATTACTTATGTCAGTTATTTCTTCTCAATATGTCTCATAAAATATCTTTTCTCTTTTTTTTTTTTTTTTTAGTTTTAACCATTGCTGAGTCACTTTTTTAATTTATGATTTTATTTCACATGTTATTCCTGTATTTAATGCTTGCTACTTTTGGTGAGTGTTAGAGATTTAAGAAAAATGTTAAGGATAAGCTTTTTGCTGCAAAAGGAACTCAGAGTCAACTGAGAGATAAATGCTAAACTCACCATGATTAAATAATGAGGTGGTACCAAAGCACAAGAACGAATTCAAACACAGAGATCCTCCCTTCTACTTTTAAAGAGTTCATGTTCTCATGTTACTCCTTGTAAACTCCAAAAGCAGAACAAAAAGAGAGGAGATAAGGAAGAAAGAAGGTGGGAAAGGAGGGAAGAAGGAGGAGAAGAAAAAAACCATGCTGTTAGTAGGCTACTTCTCTAGTCTTTCTACTTTTACTCTTTTCTTCTTTGCCTGCCTCAAAACAGAGACTGAAAAAGTCAAGCATTCACCTTTTCATACTCCCTGTAGCTAGAAGTTACTTGTGAACCATGCTTACGCAAGGAAACATGAAGCAAATCTAAGACATCTGGGGACAGATTTTTGTTTTCCTCTTTGACAAAAGAAGAGAAAAGCTAAGGATGAAATCTCTAGCTCATACCCACTTTTTAACTTCTACAATCACTTTGTAACCCCCCAAAAGACACCGAAATGTGAAGCTAGTGCCCCAGTGTATCTGAAGCAGCGAATCAACCATCTAACTGCTACCTCCTAATTTTTGGCTATGTGAAGCAATTAAGTGACCTCATTGCTTATGCCACTGTTGGATGAAGTTTCTATTATTTCCATCCAAAAGTATTTAAAATTGACACAGATGTGGTTAACCACTATCTTCTTTCTTTCCAAGATGTGACCCTTTAGGAGTCCTATACCACAGATGGGGCTTATCCTGAACTTTCCCAGGATATTCTCAGGATATCCTGATCTTGCTTTTCTGTTTAAAGACATAGGGTGAGTACTTCCATATGATCTGAAATACTCAGCGATACCATAATCCAGACAATGAAAACAGTACCAGTTACTTTATTCAACTGTGAACAGGGTCCAAAACTGAAAAGGGGGAGGCAGAGATTGGGAAACTCTCTTAATCCACTATTAATAAAGATAGATTTACCAACCTAAAACTGCCCTAATCTCTGCCAAAGTAAATTTCTCTTTGAATACCAATTTGCCCTTTGAATACCAATTTCAGCTGCTGGCTGTCTCCTACACTCATACTACCCAAGCTTTTCACATTAAAGGAGCCCAGTTCTTACTGACGGGTGAAGGCTAGAATCGGTCTGCACTTCCATTCTTGGCCCCTCCACTATGCATCCAGGAAGCAGCACTGTATATCCCTGAAGTACGGCTTCCCCTACTCATCCCACTTTACATACCCAGAGTCTGCCTATGCTTGTCTCAGATTCTCATTTAGATTCCAGTCCTCTCACAATACGACTAGAGATCATTCCAGACTGCTAACAGATTAGGTTGTAGCCCTGATGTTTTAAAATTTAAAAGAATTTTCCAAGAAGCCAATTCCTGTCTGTCCATTCCAGTTTCTGATCAATGTCTTTAGAGTGCAACTCTAGGGCCAGACCAATTAGGCAAAAAAATCCTAAATCCTTCAATTATTAACTATGAGATTTTATGGAGGTTACATAACTTCCCTGTGATTCAGTTTTCTCAACTGAAAATGGACATGGTAATTAAGAGTATTATCTTAGGGGTGTTATAAGATATAATGAAAACAGAGAAAAGACTACTACCTCAAAGGGGTTTTATGAGGAATAGAGGAGTTAATAAAGCAAAGTACTTTTGGGCTTCAGACTCAGTACTAACAGATGTTCATTAAATGATCAGCATTTATTAATCAATATAAATCAGCTTATACCTAGCCAGAAATTCCTACTGCATGTCCTCAGTTTTTCAATAAAGCTCTTTGATAACAGATGCCAACTCACATCTGACTGGTTGTCCTTTGAATACCAATTTCAGCTGCTGGCTGTCTCCTTTGGGGTAAAAGAAGTCCAGAGGAAGGCAAATGGTATTTATAGAGTTGCATATTTAGAGACCTCAGTGGGCAAGGTAGCTTTGTCATGCTCAAGAGTTGACTATCAACTTTGATATCAAGGTTATAGCTATTCCTTAGCCAGTAGAAGAGGTGAAAAAAAATGGGTGATAGGCAAGCAGCTTTCTTTTAATGAAGGGAACTGGAAGTTGCATACATTATTTTGACTCACATTCTACTAACTTGAATTTTCTCACGTGAGAAATAAGTACTCTAGCCAGGTGGCGGGGTAATGTTGGTCTGGCAAACAAAAAACGGTTAAATATTTAAAAGAAGAAGAGGACAATGCATACTATTACATTCTGCTACGCACAATACTGTAACATTCCCATTCTTCTTATCACCCCCCCTCCTTCCACTGCGCCATCCATGCATAAACATCACACACACTAGTACATACTAGTTGCCTACCCAATATCCAGTTTCCCATTTCTGTCACTCACAGAGTCTTGATTTCTTCTGAAGCTGTAATGTGCCCATGTGGAAAGTTATATTCTTCAGCCTTCTAACAGTGACTTATAAGAAGAGGAAGTTAATCAGGCAGAGTTAACAGGTATATTCTCTGAAAGGAAGCTATATGGGAGAAGCTCTTACGTCTTCCTTAGTCTTCCATCTAAACTATAACAGCCAGAAGAGTAGCAGTCGTTGTGTAACCTAAGAAAAGGCAAAAAAAACTGCACAGACCTTGGGCCTCCTAAGCTTGAACCCTATGAACCAATGAACTACTACCTTACAGATTTTCTGGTAAATATGAGAAAAACAAATATTATGGGATTATGCCATAACAGGTTCATTTCCAAGTATTTAAAGCCCTATATTTGTGAAACTTTCCCAAAATCTGATTACTGATACATAAAGCAATTTCCAAGCAAAGTTGTTCGAACTTTGCCCCCCAAACAAGGTCCTTCCTTAGTGTTAAATTGTACTATTACCTACCGATTTGCTCAAAACAGAAACCTGATAATGGTTCTTGATAGTTCCCTCTTTATATGAACCCTAAATGACATGCAGTATTAAGGCTTCTAACCCTAACCCTAACCTAATATAATTTATTATATTTCCATTACCGCTTCTGTAATTTTAGTTATTTTGTGGTTTCAAATTATAAAAATATGTTCCTAAGAGCCTTCCCTTGTGTTTGCCTAAGTGTAGGTTTTATCACTTGTATCCGACTCTCTGCAGGGCTATACAACCCAGGCTCAAGTTTGCTCCCATACACAAATACACAAATATTCTCAGGAGCTTCAGCATTTCCGTCATCTTTGTGGACCCCAACATTCTTGCATGATTTGACCCAGTAAATATTAAGTATCTATCCAGTATTTTAATAATAAAAAATTTAATTGTATTCAGTATTTTTAGTTGAATACAGATGGGTCAGCCAGGATACTTAGCCACCTGTATCTTGTGATTTTGGTGTTTTATCTTCTAAGTTGTGAGCTCATGTTTGATAGATTTTAATCTGCAGAAATTACAAGGGCCTGAATTTGGTAAGTATTTCCCTATAAGAATCTGAACTTGCTTGTGCATGGAACAGGCTGCAGACTACTTTGTCTCATTCAAGGGTACAGCTGAGTATGGACTTTTAAGTTCTGCTCCCCCATTAATTGGGAAGCCTGCTGTATGGTTTCAGCGTGACCAGCATTTGACTCAGGACAACACTATCTGCTGGTTTATGGCTCCCAGTTCCTTGCTTTGATATCAACTCTTATTCCTCCCTTTGCCCTTTCCCTCATTTTAACTTTATTTTTTTATAGACTCAGCAATGCTTAAAAAAAAAGTTCTAAAGTTAGACAGGATCTAGCTGAATTGTAGCAGGAGAGACTCTCAGGAAAATCTCATCTCCTACGCTGTTGGAAATAGAAGACAAATTCATGTTGTTTTGAAGACAGAGACCATACTTTATTTCTCAATATCCTCCAACTTCTGTACCACATGCCCATAGAAGACCAACAGGCTAGCTTAACAAAACTTAAACAGATAGCATCGATTTATGAGACAGAAAACATTGTCAGATATTTACTAAAAGATAGCAACCGTGGATTGTCTCAGAGATAGGATTAATTCACTGCTATTTACTTGACAAAGAAATTAGTCATAACCTTCCTTAAAACTCTAGCAGGTGACATGCGATAAGAACAGTCTATACTAGGGTAGGTATCATACACCCTTGACAAATTTCCACTAACAATACGAGAAGACTTTCTGGTACTAGGTTGGGAGGAGAGGAAGAAAAAGCAGACTAAGCACAAATTGGTCAGGACAAGGTTTGCTCCTATGAAGGACTCCTATTAAAGTTGGGGAAGAAGCTATCTGAAACCACCTGATGTGACTCTCTAGGGTCTCTGCACTTTCTCTATTCTTCCCACACTCCAAGCTTATGAAATGATTATATAAACTTATAGTAAAATTACCTTTTATCCCACAGGCTGGACAAATTTTTAACAGAATACATTTTAAGTTAATAATAGCAGATATAGATAACTGTTAGGCTGAACAAACTCATACAGATGACAAAATCCAGAGACAGAAAAAGTAAGAATGTCTTTGTCTTGTATTCAGTTTTAAGAGGAAAAAATAAAATCTCTAGGAGACAAGTCTCTCTTGCCTTACTGGTAATAATTATGTCTCATATTCATTCTCAAAGCAAAACAACTGCCATAATTAATTTAGAGTCATTGAAATTCATCTATTTCTTAGGCTATAGAAGGTCTCAGTGTCTGGAATAACTGATTCCTAAACAAAATCATTTTTTTTTTTTTTGCAGTTTTTGGCCAGGGTTTGAACCCACCACGTCTGGCATATGGGGCCGGCGCCCTACTCCTTTGAGCCACAGGCGCCGCCCATGAAATCATTTTTAGTTAGGAAGGAAGTTTAGTCGGCAAGGAAGAAGAGATGTGTGTGTCTGAATCAGTAACCAGTACTGTTTCCTATAGCCTATTTCTACTTTTATGAGAATAACAACCAAGTTATACTAAGATTTACAAAAAAAGTTCTCTTTACAACTTCCAGTAAAAAAAAAGCAACATAAATACTTCAACTTAATTACGATAATCAATATGAGTTCAAACTACTAAAACATTAGTCAGGCTTGGGAAAAAGTACATTCTATAAAACACAGCAATAAAACTGGTACTTCTTATTCTCCTAGAGGCTGCTGGCTCATAATGAAAATGTTTAAAAGCAGTTTTTGAAACATATGATATCTATTTAGCTATTGATAATAGCTGATAGAGCTTTGACATATTTTTGAAAACAAATATTCATGACAGACCACCTCTATGGTCTACCTTATTTGGGTAAACACATTCCTATAAACGTATGTATATTCATATAAAATGCATATTGTTTACATGGTAAATTTCCCATTAAATGTTCTAATGTTACAAAGTCACAATTTCTAAGATTCTATGTTGTACTATTAATAACTCAAATTTACATCCCAAAGGTCATAACTGCCCCAATTCAAACTTAAAAACAGTTGTGCAAATAAAGTGAGGGTGAGGGGCAGGTGTTTTAAGATATGGAGTCTTTAAAAAAACAACATGAAGGGAGGGACATATGACACATGTGTTCATTCTGGGTTATAACTCCGTGGAAACTAGCGCTTGACATATGACAGGGGATATGCTAACTTTGTGCATGCAAACCCTTGTCTTATAAGTCAGCTATTTTAATACAATAATCAAACTATATAGTGCTAGATTTATATTTTAGTAGGACTCTAAAGCATACATTGTATCTGTCAGACTACCTCTGTATTCCATCTATCAAAATAGGTGCTGCCAGAAAACCTAGGACAAACTGTTTGCTGTCACCTGCCATTACCTAACCACTTCCACACACCCATATATGCTCATCAATAGTTATCTTGGACACGCTTTGTTTGTTCTAGATTTTTCCCTCAAATTTGTCTAGCCCAGTGGTTCTCAACCTTCCTAATGCCACAACCCTTTAATACAGTTCCTCATGTTGAGGTGACCCCCAACCACAAAATTATGTTTGTTACTATGTCCCTCCCTTCATATCTTTTTTTTTTTTTAAAGACTCCATATGTTAAAACACCTGCCCCTCACCCTCACTTTATTTGCGCAACTCAAGTAGCAATGAACATAATTTTATGGTTGGGAGTCACCACCACATGAAGAACTGTATTAAAGGGTTGCGGTGTTAGGAAGATTGAGAACCACTGGTCTAGCTTGTAAGCCACAACTTCATTCTCTATTTATGGCCCGGTTTCCTGCCCTCTGGGTTCTAGCTTCCTCAGGTTTTCACTCTGAGCTTTATTCGTTAAGGATTTTGTTTTGAGCTAGTTACTCCAGCTCTCTGTATTTTGGACTCCTGGGCTTTTTTAAGTTCAACTTTTGGGTTGAATCTGCAAACTGGCACTTGTCTAAGAGAGCAGCTAAGTCTCTGCATGGGAAAAGATGAAATAACTATATATAATCTTGAACAAATTTCCACAAATCATCCCCTAGAATTCTGCGTGCCTTCCTACATAACCACAATAAACAGCTGGCTTTGAATGATGCTGTTCATCAGAATGAAATATGGAGCTCTTTAAGAATATTTATATTAAAGTCTTATACCTACAGATTATAATTCAGAAGGCCAGAGGCAGGTCTCCATCATCTATATACTAAAAGTGTCAAATTTGATTCAGCTGGCAGCTACAGTTAAAAAACACTGATATAGAAGTTACAAGGGATGGTTCTTATCTTCTCTTTTTTACTACAGTAAAGACAAGGTGAGAAAAATGGAGATGGAGTGTGAAAAAGAGAAACAGGAGTAAGTTACCTTATCCATCTGGTTTTTGAGAGGAGAAAATGTGGCAGTCCAGGGCTAGGCAAAACTGTAACATAAACCAAGTTTGCTTTAATTATTCCTAGCACTTATTTTTCTACATATTTCTCTCATTTCTTGGCTTTCCAACTCTTTTCTTGGCCTCCAAAGTCTTTGAGAGCCCTCACGATGCACATACCCCCCCGTCTCATCACGGCACTTAGTCCTGTTCCCTCCTGCTCATTCCTTGCTTTCATGACAAGCAAAACTCTCAACACTTTGTTCATTTTAGGTATATATTAGGAAAGCAAATAACATGAAAATATTACTATTTGCTATCTGCTTTCCCCACTGAAGTCGAGCATTGCTTACCTGATAACATCAGTGATTCTCAATGGATAAGACGTTTGTGGGGGTTTTTTTGCAGTTTTTGACTGGGGCTGGGTTTGAACCCACCACCTCTGGTATATGGGGCTGGCGCCCTAATCCTTAAGCCACAGGTGCCACCTGGGTAAGATATTTTTGACAGGAAGGCCTTTCCATGAACTGACTATGTCCACAGGGAAGGAAAATGAGAGTTTGTAGTTGCCAGTCACTGTTCTGACAAGCCTTCCCAACACTTCTTGTTGTATGAATTCTGGGGCCACAGAGAACAGCAGCAACTTCTGCTCTAGAGATGAAAAGGTGAAACTGTCTTTTTTTTACAAAGGCAGGATCCAAAACCAATGCTTGAGAATCTGCTACCCGAAAGACTTCCATTTCTAGTGTGCAAAACTTTGGAGCTATTTTGTTCAATTAATTTCTCCAGAAGACTCAAAATTATTTTATGAATGACCAAGTACTAAATAAATAAACTATGTTAATCAATGAGAGATTCTAGGGAAATAGGTTATAAAGTAACAACTAAGATAAGAAAGGAAATTTCATTCATTCTAAAAATTATGCCTTTCTACCCAATGAAATGAACATTAGGACTACCATTATCATTGTTTCCAAGAAAAGACATGAAGAAGAATAACAGAAGAAAAGATAGTATAAAGAGAAATAGTGACTGCAAAAGTCAAAGAGAAGAAAACTTAACTTTAAACATTACTCCCTGCATCTTACAATTCTGCCAGCAACACCCTTCCCACTTTACTTTCTGATTAACTTCTTACTGATCTTTCAAAACATCTTGGGTGTCACCAAAAATACTTTTTGAATATACTTTAAGGCTTCACAGGCTGAGTTAACATGCTACTTCATTATAACAGATATAATATCCAGTTTCACAGCACTTACTATTTTGAAACTAATTATTTGAGGATAAGAAAACAGATGAAGATTTGGGCCATATTTTATGCTCTCCAAACTCCACACTGAACTAATCATCTAGTTACTAATTTTTGGTTTATTAAAAGAAGAATGCCATTGCTTTAAGTCACTATTAACTATTTAGGAGTGAAAAAATATAGTATATGATATACCTTGCAATCATTAAAGAGAATAAAGCAACATTTCTTTGAGTTGACATGAAAAGATTATCAAATTATGTTTAAAAAGGTAATTAACAGTGTGTACGTGTGTGTATGTATATATGTATATATATGTGTATATATATTTATTTTTTTTTTTTTTGAACAGATACATAAGAAATCAAAGTTAGTTTGAGTATTGATTTATATTTTCATTTTTTCTATGTTTGAATTTTTTATGCTAAATAATTTTTACAAGAATATTTTTAAGTTACTAAGAAGAATTATTTGCCTCCTAGGATTGAGGGCTTTAAAAAAAAATCTTTTGAGAATAAAGATAATAGCTCATCTTTTTTATAAAACCACCACTTAGCACACAGTGGAACACAGCTGGCCTTTGATGAATATTTGTTGAACTGAACTCTGCTTATTATCCATTTTCTTATCTCTGTCCCAGAAAAATTTTTTATAAGCCATTCCCTCATTTTCCACCATTATCTGTGTAGTGTTAAGTGCAATGTCTTAAAATAGTAGTTGCTCAATAAATATTTGCTCAGTGAAATCATATCCTTTCTTGACTGTGTGAAATACAGCTGCCAAGGTGGAAAACAGTGATTTTATTTCCTATTCCTACCCACTTGTTTTCAACACACATTATATACACTTCATTCCATCAATCACGTTTGAGTCAATGTACTTAGTACCAAAGATATAAAAGTGAATAAAACCTAATCTGTACTCTGAAGGCTCATCAATGTATCAAACCTTTCCATGGAAGGAAAAAAATGAGAGCAACTTAATATAAGGATGCACTGATCTTCTCTCTCCCTTCAGATTGTTCAAATGTCTCTATCTAATATCTCCTCTTCACATTCATTCCACTTAGAATACATGGTCAATGAATACTTCACAGTTTAATGCAATAATCTGTTAGAAAAGGCACCTGAAAGCTGACACAGAATGTATTGGAAAAGGAATGTATTGAAAAGGGAACTCTGAATTTTTTCAAATATTTCAAGCAGCTTCTGCCAATCCCTTTAGAAAAGAATAGGATTGAAAAATCAGATACCAGATGAAAAACATACCAGTAACATTTTCTGGTTGCTACAAAATGATAATGGTTACCGAAATCTGAATCTCTTTACATAATTGAAAAAGTAGACAAAGGAGAGATAAAGTAACTCATAACTCACACCTACAAGACAAACTTTGATTTAAATGTAAGTGAAGAAATAAACATCTGAAACGAGCAAAATGATCTCTGGAGATCACTCCAGATGGAGGGAGGATCAGGGGGATGGGACTGTGGAGAACAGGGTGCGACACAGTAGATGCCCAACCAAAGAGAGCGGAACCCTCCTCGGTGAGGAAGACTGAGGCCTGATGGTGCAGAGCATTGACCCAACTCGCAGCAGAACCCAGCGATGGTTCTGCCAGTAAGTAAGAAGATGGGAAGAAGGTCCTCACCAAGAGGAAAGGGAGGCAACTTAGAATAGGAAGATACCATTGGGGACAATGATGATAAAACAAAAGGAAGAAGCAGGCAGCTGAAATTAAAGGTTTAAAATGTAAGGCAGTATCTCTGAATTTAAATACACAAAAAAGGCCCACACCTGCCCCCAAACTGAGCCAATTATTAAACTGGATTTCACTGTACCTACAGGAAAGAAAACTCCTGAACTAAGAACCAAAAAAGATGCCCCAAAAGCCAGTACTTCCTTATGTAGAATCTTATGCTATTACTGATTAAGGAAGATAGTAAACATTTAATATTTAAATAGATGTACAACTGTGATTGCATTAAAGATTTTTAAGATTTATTTTATAAAAGATAAAAAATACATAAAAAATGTAAATCCTTGGGTACATAGTTAAGTAGAAACACTTTTTTTATTTTAAATAGCACATCGATTTTCTGGCCACCCTGTATATTCATAATTTCACTTCTGTGAACCTTCCCTAAAATTACATTTTCAAAACTCTGATGAAATAATTCTAAATCAATTAACTATTTCACAAAAATCTTTACCAGTTCTAAGAAGGACTTCTGTTTCACCTCACTTCTATAGAAATATACAATTATAATTTCTATTTTCATGACTAATGAAAAATAACCAAAATTTCATATTCAACTGGGTTTTAAAATGGGAAAAGATCAACCAAATGTCATCTTTATGTGGACAAAAGGCTGGTCACCTTAATGTTTCTAACCTAAAATTGTTAGCAAGGGATGCTGGACACTGTCAAAGGCATTATTGAATTAAAACGAAAACTGTTATCACTAATAGTCTAAATAAACCATCTAATCTAAATAGTGGTTTTGAAATCATATCTTGTAAAGAGATTTAATACGTTAAATGGATAAAACAGGCATTTTAGCAGGTACTCTGGAGGGTCATGGCCTACTTCGAGTCCTCCAAACCTCTTATGTATATTTCTCTTCAGACACCCCCTCAGTCCAGAAGCATAGTTTAAATATTACTATTTTAATGCAACCACACAGTTTTGCAGTTTTCTAAAATCCTATTATGCTGTCTCTTCAAAATACAGTAAGGAATGTTCTTTAGAAATATCATTATTCCTTCAAAAATGAAGAAGGTTTTGAAACTAACAGGAAACTTTGATTCCTGATTAAATTAATGATTATTCATGATTAAATAACTTAGCTTTATTCTCTTACTAAATACATGCTTCACCAGTATTTTCATGTAGTTCTCTAAAATATATACAACATAAAAATCTGAAATATTTGCAAATTTTTCAACAGTCATTAAGACCATCTATGACCAAAAGAACTGTAATACATAGATAATGGTGCATCAAATGTAATTAATATGGTAATATTAAAATTGCTAGACAATCAGATGTTATCTTAAATGTTAATTCAAATTGCGATAGTGACCCCAAAACAGAGGAGAAATAAGAAACAGCCATTATTGCTCACATAATAAAAATGATGACACATGGGGCACTTTGTACCTTTAGTTTGGGTTTCAAACTCTTCAGACAAGAGGTGGTAGCAACATCCCACACTGCAAACTCCCTTGATTTCAGACTTGGAAGTAAATATCCTCAGAGTATTTGGAGCAAGATCACCACAAGTGTGTAGACCCACCATCAAACAATCCTTTAAAGACAAGAAGAAAAAGTAAACTTTGGCAATTAAAAGCCAGATTAAAAAACAATACAGGTAAACATTTGCTTTTTTTATTTTTAGAGTATCTTGCTATCTTGCCCTGGCTGGAGCGCAACTAGTCACAAGAATAATATCAGCTACCCCCTCAAACTTCTGGACTCAAGCAACCCTCCCTTCACATCCCCTCAAGAAGCTGGGACACTGCACCAGGCATCAGGTGAAGAATTTAACTGTCCAGTAGATATGTGCAGCTTTTTATAATTTTTACCTAGAAGGTATTATATTTTCCTAATGATTAATTTTTTCCTTTATAGGCAAAATGTGATCTCTTATCATAACTTTTTGAGTTTTTGTGAGTTTTTCCGGTTACTTATTCATTTGTATTTTCTCTCATTTCTTTTACTAATATTTTCTTAACAACAAGCAAACAAAGATTAGACTAATTACATGTAGCATGCATTATAGGACAAATCTATAATTTGAGACACATTACTATCACACTCCAACCACACTGGTCAATTGCATTTTATTGATTTTACTTCTTCATAGATTGTCAAAAAAAAATAAAACTTGTAATAAAAAACAAATATAACTGCTGCAAAGTTGACATTTCCACTCTATCACCAGAAAGCTTAGATTTTTTGTTGCATTGAATATTAAAATTCAGTAAGAAAAATTTTGCTCTAAATTTTATAACATAAATATGATGCAAAAATTCTACAAAATATTTGTTCTAATTAACAAAGGTCTAATTTAAATGTAGACACAAAAACAGACAATGGGTACAAATGCACATATACACAGAACTTTGTTCAATATACCAATTTTTATAGAGTCATTTACTATAGTTATCTTTCTGCCTTTGACACAACTCATAGAAATTTAAAGGAGCACAAAGGATTTTTTTATACAGGGAATCTGTGCCCTATTAGAATCACATACTTTTATCATTTGGAACTGAAAAGATTTTTAGAGAACTTTTTTTTTTGAGAACTTCTAATATCACCCCTTCAATTTTACAGATGAATGACATCATTAACCCGGATAGTTCAAGGGTCACGTCACATAACTAGTACATGATTTGTGATTAGAATATAATTAATTTCTAATTCAGTTTTATAGCTGTCATGTCTCACAAAGTGTTACCTAAAGTACTACTCATCCAACAGATGAATTCCTTTACAATACCAAATGAAATAAATTTAAAAGGCATAAATTAAATACGAAATGTTTACTTAAGAAATGTCAAAGAACTAATTATCAATGAACCAATTACATACATTATATATAATAATTAAGAACATAGTCTTGGAAAACAGAGAGCCTGAGCTTAAATTCGAGTTCGGTCACAGTGTGATTTGGTGCCTTTGTTGTAGGGAGGTCATCTGTAAGATGGGATAGTAATAGTACCTCACCTCAATGGGTAGTTTTAAAACTTAAATAAATTGATCCCTGTACATGACTTAGTATAATCTCTGACATGTAATAAAATTTAGTAAATTTTGTCTATTCCTTTTACCATTTACTTTTTTTTATTCAGATTAATGTGAGGGGATAAACAATTAGGTTACAATGTTTGCATTTGTTAGGTAGAATTCCTGCTGTATTTACTTTAAATTATAAATTCAAAATAATATAATTATTAATGTGTGACTCAAGTGCATTTACATAAGTATCTTTAGAATACAATTGTTTCATTTAAAATTATTTTACTAAAAATGTTATTTTCCTAAGCAATCGGCAGAGCTAAAATCTATCCTTGCTGAAGAAAAAACTGGTACCTGTAAGAGGCTTTGACTTGATAGAACATTCAGTTGCTTCAGTTGTTATTCTCTTCAAAGTATTGCTAATGGACAGTTATATAAATATTTTGCTTTTCTTAATGATTTGATAGTTTTGCACAGGGTTTATTTAGATGCTATAATGTCATAAATAAAAAAGAATTCATATAAGAAGGGTATATTACTAGTTATGAGTAGAGCAACAAAAGTATAAATTTCTCTAAGCCTAGTTTAGCTCATGCTAAAGATAATACAAAACTATTTAATCTCATTCTTTAATGTATTCATCATAGAATTAGTTAACAGTACTACCAAGTAGCAGCTAGGAGACAAAAATGCACAAAAACATGTAAATGCCATATTACCCTAACAGTAAAATATCTAAGTATTGTGTGTCAAGAGGAATGGGAAGTATTGATTAATTCTGGTTATTAAAGCACTGATTCACTATAGGACACAAGAAACATTCTTCCAGCATATCTTATTTTGGATGGTTTATAAGAGTTTGCATATAGTTTTGATCATATACTTTCTGCAAAAGTTTGAGAAAATTAGAAGTTGAAAATATAACTAAAGATTTATATTTTAAGCTAAAATAATTGGGGTTATTTAATCCTAAAATAAAGTTCAGAATAACCTAATTACGGATTTCATATACAAGAAAAAGAGTAAGAACTAACCCTTTTGCCTAAATCTAAAAATATCTGGGAAAAATTATCTCATTTTAAAAATGGCAAAACACCAGTCAGCTATCAGACAGTGTTTTAAATTTACATAGAACTCTGTTATATTTTGTTTATTCATTTCTTTGGGGAATAATTTATTGTTTTTTATGTTGTTGTTGTTGCAGTTTGGCCGGGGCCAGGTTTGAACCTGCCACCCTCAGTATATGGGGCCGGTGCCCCAGTCACTGAGTCACAGGCGCCACCTGGGGAATAATTTCTTAAAAAATGTAACCTTTTCTTTGGCAAGGTTATATTTCAGCTCTGTTTTATGTCTAGATTATATGGCTAAAATAATGTTTTTAGTAAAATAACTTCAAATTTTTAATGAAACAATTGTATTTGTTCTGTAGTGTACAGTAACACAACCCTAAAAGGCTACCTTTTTCTGAGATAATGCATTTGGCTACACAATAATCTCTAGAGGGTCCTCTACAATACTGTTTTAATTTACAATGTGGACTTTATGATTTACTATATTTTAAATACGTAAATTGACATACATGTAATTTAGAAAAAGTCTTAAGTCTTTGACATACATGTAATTTAGAAAAAGTCTTAAGTCTTGAAGAATACTCAGAACCTATTCTTGCTAAAGAACAAACAAAAAAAACTGCGTATTTGGTAACCAATCTGATTTTAAACATAATTCTGCTCTAAATACCTCTTTATTTCAAATTTACATTAAAAGTGTTTTTGGATTAGAATTTTAACAATTCCTACATTGCAAAATAATAACTTACTAGTTTTTCTGCTAGTACTTCTATTAGATTTATGAGGCTGGAAAGGAATAGAGATTATTCTGGAATGTGCTCTTGTGTCAAATTCAAATAGCTATAGAAATAATGAAAGCCTGCTTATGATTTTATTTTCTTGGTCTTTTAGATTAATGTAATCAAAAGAGATACATATCTTATTTAAGGTACAATTAAAATTAAAATCAATGTCTTAGAGCATTTTTGTAAATCAAATTAAGTAATTCACAAATGAAATCACCTCTAGATCTTTAATGATATTATGTAGTTCTGAGTCAGCAGTGATAAAAGAGGTTAAGGGTGAATATATATTTGATTCACTTGACTTTGATGTCATTTTCCTTCTCTCTTTATTTGTTTCCGATATCTCTCTGTTGGGCATTTGCAACAAAGAAGTAGACTCTATAGCCTTAACAGGCAAAGGGTCTATAAGAGAAAAAGTATTCTCAAAACATAGATTTTCTTCTTGATGTGGCTGAGCATGTAGGTTTTCCATTTGTTTTTGTTTTTCCATTTGTTTTCTGACAGCAGATATTACAGAGCCTGATAAATCTGATAAAAACTTGGAGGTAGACATCTCTTCTTGCTTTGTAAGAGTGTGGTTACGTACTTTCTCAACATCTGCTTTATATTTGATTTCATTTTGTACTTTCCTCTCTTTTGCCATTTTTAATGCCAGTCTACTGACATCTAATCTTGGCTGAGCATGACAAAGTTTCCAGTGTTTCTTCAATTTCCTGTTTCTCTTTTCTGCTCCATGAGTATTGTTATTTGAGGAATCAATTCCATAAACTTTTAAGCCATACTTCAAGGACAAAAAGGAGCTTAGGTAGCCTTTACCAGAACCCAAGTCAATTACCTAAAGTAAGAAAAACAGAAGGAATCAAACAATAGAAAGCATTCTACGTATTTTTTTAAAAGCAAATAAGCAAATGAGTTGTATAATTTATGCAACTGTTTTTATGTTTTAATTTGTTGATTCCTATTAAAACCCAACCACTCTGATCATTTTTATTCAATATTTTACTAGAGGTTCTAGTATAAGTCAAGGAAAAGATACAAAGTAAGGAAATAAATAAAAGTGTCTTTATTCACAGATGACATGATTTATGTCCATAGGAAAATCCTGGAAAACATACACAAAAGTTAACAGTAATAGCAAGTGAATTTAGCAATGTGTCAGGGTAGAAGGTCAATATATGTTAACAATGAACCATCAGAACACATATGGTATAGTAGCAAAGAACACTTAGAAAGTAAAATTTTAGAACTGAATTAAAATAGCATGAAAATCAAATATTTAGGAATAAATTTAATCTTTTGATGTGTAAAACTTACACACTAAGAACTATAAAACATTGCATAGAAAAAAACTCTAAAATCTAAATAAAGAAATAATCATATTCATGAAATATCAGAGTCGATACTAAGATGGCAATTCTCTGTAAACTGACTACAGACTCAACACAATCCTCATCAAAATCCTAGTTGGGCTCTTTAAATAAAATGATGAGTAAATATCACAATTTATAAGGTGAGGGATAATATCTATTATCGCAACAAAAATTTTAGAGAATTTTACTGATTTGAGAATGTAAAATTACAATCAAACTATAAAAGAATAAACATTTAAAAGAATATAAAACTATTATCAAAATAGGGTAGTGCTGGTTTAAAAATAAACATATACGTGAAGGTGATAGTAGTGATATTCAGCAAAAAAATCATAAACGGTAAAATCTCCCATTACCCGCACAGATACTGTAGGGATAAGAAAAACAACTTGCTATTCTTATACACTAGAGATAAGAAAAATTACTTAGTATTTTTATAAGCCAAAGTTGACAACCATTAATTTTATCTTAACATCTATTTTTAAACATCACTACCATTCATAAAAGCTATTTTTCAAAATAAGAATGCCTTATGAGTCATACACTATCAAAGAATGCAAGCCCTGAAAAGCATAATTACTTTGTGCTACTATAATGAGGCATGTGTTCCAGAAGACAGCTTCAGAACCCATATCCTGAAAACATCTAGCAGCAAACAGTTTTGCAGAATGTCATCTTTTATAATGCTGCTTCAAGTGGGAGTAACAACATATCAAAGACAATTACCCTTACCTTCCATCCATTTTAAAAAGAGTGATTTGTGGCAAAACATTAACAGTCATGTCATATTTTTACTATAAATTTGTTATAATTATAGTGTAGTGAGAAATGACACTATATATTAAAAAATCTGATGTTTAAAGGATGCTATTATTTGATAACATTTTAAAGACTAGACAATGATAATAAAAAATGGATTTGCATGATACCCCCCCGAAAATGGGAACAGTTTTAACACTTAAAAATATAGGAAAGATATTCTCACTTGCTTCACTCCATAGTAAGCAGCAATACTGCTGATCAGCTCTGACATTGCCTGAACTTCATGAGATTTCTTCATATTCATAAATTCAACTGGCTTCACAGTTTCACCTGAATAAAAATACAATTAAAAACTGCTATCAAAGAAGCAAAATTTAATATAAAAAATCAGTTAATGTTCATGTTTTCTGAAATTAAACATGAAAATAATGTAGAGATTCTATTGTGTCTGGATGATAGATCTTTATTAGCTTAATTGTTATCCATAAAATTAAACTAATAAATTGAAAAGATCCATAGGACATTAGTAAAAAATGTCACTTGACACAGTAAGCCATTACCTATACAGAAAAAGACCAATGAACTGGACTACAAAAGAAATTCTTTTCATCAAAAGACAACATTAAGAGAAGATTAAAGGTAACACAACTTGGGAGAAAATATTTCCAATACGCATATCTATATAGAACTTGTGTCTAAAAATAAAACAAAGCAAACTCCTATAAATCAATAAAAGACCACCCAACAGAAATATGAACAAAAAATTTGAAGTAATTTCATTACCTGTGCTGCCCAATGAAGTACCTACCAACTATATGTAATTATTTAAACTTATATTTAAAATAACTTAGATCAAGTAAAAAATACAAATTAAGATTCTGAGCTGTACTAGCCATATTTGAAGTATTCAACAATTACATGTGGCTAGTTTCTACTACACTGAGCAGCCCAGCTATAGAACATTTCCATCAGTACAGAATGTTCTATAGGACAGCACTTTATGGTACTATATACTGGAAACAAAAGTATATTAAAATGTCTAAAAGCTTATGACCAGGTAGTCGACATCATCAGTTAGTTGGAAGTTGGGTGGTGGGGAACTGAAATATAGGACTGGCTGGTTAATATGGCATAACAGTGTTCACATTTGAGAATGCCTGGGTGTAGACTTATCCTGGGATTACCACATTGGCGTACTGGGCTTCAACAGGTATTTCCAGGTGTAAGTGGGGGTAACTCAGGGTCCTGGAGATGGTGGGCAGCACCTTTTTGGTAATATACTGAGGGCAGTATAGGACATGATCTCTGCCAGAGAGGTTTGGATTCCACAGTGGACACCAATTCCATTCTGCTGGCAGATATTGAACAAACAGCAAAGCCAGTCTGTATAGCCCCTCCACTCTCACCTATCACCAGACTGCACCCCCACTTAGCTAAGTCAACTCTTTCTTGTATGGCACAAGGCAGAGCCTATCCCAACCTTGAATGGTGGTTTTGCTATTTGTTCCTGCCAGGGATACAATACCCTCACTCATCTTGATATCCAAAATGTGGTCCTTGAATTTTATAAATGAGATACATGCGTTAGTATCTGGGAGTTAAGATATCTATGGGGCAAAATGTTAACAAATTGTGAATCTAGTAAAAAGTATACAGAGTTCATTTCACTATCCTGATAACTTTTCTGTAGGTTTAGAATTTCTCAAAATAAAAAAATTAGGAAAATAATGAGAATCAAATGAGATAATGGATATGAAACAACTTTCTGTAAGATAAAGAAGATTTGAGATTATTTTATTACTTATGTAATAATAATTAATATTGCATTCATTATTATTTGGTTCCTTACCTCAATGTTAAAAACTAGCTTTTCTAAAAGCACAACAGTATTCCTATCTCTGCTTTAAATTGGGATGTACAGTCTATTTACATTTAATGTTATTATTGATGGAGTTGAGTTCTTTTTGTTTTTTGTTTATGTTTTAGACAGAGTCTCACTATGTCACCCTCAGTAGAGTGCTGTGGTGTCATAGGTCACAGAAACCTCAGACTCTTGGGCTTCAGTAATTCTCTCAACTAAGCCAGTAGCTAGGACTATAGGTGCCTGCCACAACGCCCAGTTATTTTGTTATCGTCGTTGTTGTTGTTGCCTGGGACGGGTTCCGCCCACCCCGGGCAGGTATGTGGCTGATGCCCTAACCATTGAGCTTCGGACACCAAGCCTGGAGTTGAGTTTTAATCTACCAAGTTGCTGTTTTTTTTTTTAAATTTGTACCATCCCCACTTTTTGACATTCATGTTTCTACCCCATGTCCCCCAACTCCTACTTCTACTCTTCCTACCTTCTTCCCAAAGCCCTAGACAACAACAGCATACTGCAACAAAAACAAATGTAAGAATTTTTGAACTTGTAGTAGAGCACTGTGTTGGAGGGGAAGGGAAGTATCTGTGGGCAACACAGATTGGCAGAAGGTATTTCTAATACACTTGTCTATGTAGAACCTGTGTCTATACAGAACCTCCTAAATGCTGCTGGGAGCTAATGCAGGAAAACACGTGAAGAGCACGGAGATCCTGTGATTAATACAGGATAACAGAAAATCTACGCTGCTAGGCACAAGCCCGTATGAGGTCTAAATAAATTAAGAATATTTTGGAAAGATATTCACATATGAACAATATATTGCTTTTGAGGGTCTATATATACACACAAAAACTTATACCGGATCTCTGCTTTCCATTTCCTCGAAGGGCCACGAGCAGCTGTTCAAACGGTGTACATATTCCCATGTTTTGTACAGAATAGTATTTTGCAGCCAGAGCAAATGCTTCCACATTCACTAGCTTCCGGGAAGTTTCACAAAATATTTTCGGTAAATTAGTCATATCTGAAAAAAAAAATCAGGATAAAAAAGTCTTTACTGATAAGTAAAAACTAATAGTTAGTTTGTATGATATTAAAATGCAATAAATGAACAACTGAATTTGACCTTTTCATTTTGGTATGAATTTTGGCAATATCTCTATGGTGCCATTAGTCCGTATTATTTAAACAATTAGCTATTTGTAGCACCAACTTTTATCTTAATGTTTTATATAATTATGCATTTAAATTCCCAGTTAAAATTTTAGCCTTTCTTTGTTTTCAATAACAAAAAAAAAACGATAAAAAAGAAAAGAAAAAGATTAAGATCTGAATAGCTGAATAGTAACACAGTTATTAAATTTGTGAATTGTTGTGGCTGACCCACAACTATGCATTTAAACATGGTCAGCTCATGCAACACTGTAACTCCCCTTGCATATGGAACAACAGTAATATCCCCAGTGGTGTAAATATTACTATGGAAGTTTCCACATCATTTGGACCATACAGACTCATTTGGGAGTGTGTGTGAGCATGCACTCAGTATACTATCCACAAAGGCTCCAAGACTAATAAGGTTATGATGTGGTGAAACAGTTCATGTTTTTACCATGGTCAGTTTTAGACCAGACATTCTGTAAGTTTAGCATAGTAACTGTCAAATAGTTTCCAAATGCTTGTGAATTTAGATTGATGAGCTAAACTGTTGGCAATTATCCAGAGACCCTCAAAAGTTGATGCTACAAATAGTGTGCCTCAAAGGCACACAATTTTTCTATTGCCCCTTCTAAGGTATGCTAATTTATTTAGGGTTAAAAGAAGGTTTCCAACTTGACTGTAGGTGTTTAAAGAAACTCTTTGAACAGGCAAGTCCAGCTGTGCCCATTTATTGAAAATTATTTTAATAATAACCATAAACGTATGCAGTGGTTAAATGAAGCATATACAACATTCACCTGTGAAAGCATGGTACAATATAGGTAAGAATTTGGTTCTACCAAAAACCTTCCAAAAACCTGAATGGTATGGAGTATGTATGTTATGAAGTCTCTTCTAACATGGCTGATCCTCCATAGTTACTTATGTAATTATAAAAATATACTACTAATGAAGATTTGCAGAACTGTAAATCACAATCACATAAGCTATTATCTTTTTAAAGCAAGTATCTATTAAGTTGGTGGTGATAATGTTTACCAAATTCATTACTAACAAGAAAATTGGCAGATGTCCATTTCTGAATCAACTAAACAGAAATTTAAATTATAAAATTACTATACTGAATGTTTTTACGATATATTTTGTGCATCATATAAAGTTCTATGGACCTTTTATAAACTAAATTTACTAACTCAGCTGAAGTAATAAAATCTACTTAAAATATTTAGGCACGATACAGAAGGGAATACTCTGTCAACTATGAAGTGATATTCTTCAGGTTTAAGCGCAGTCTCAACATCCCCAGGTTCCAGGGCAGCGATTTCTTACAGTGTGATAGAATGAGAGTATTAAATCTCAAAGTGCAGAGGGACCATTATAATAGTCAGTTATTGGACAGTGCTGCCAACAGAAAGAAATGTGATGTTTCTGTTGGAAAAGTAAAGGTTCAAATCAACCTAACTACCCTACTGAAAATACTTGAAAAAATTCCAATCCATCGTGAGTTAATGCTGTTAATTGGAATTCAATTATAAGCCTCCCAGTAATTTCAGAAATTTGAAGCTCTAAATTGTAACATCTTTCCAACAATGATTAGTTTTAAAAAAAGAATAGTGTTCTGATGCAATCCAAAAGTTTATGTCATTTAAGGCTAACATGAGTTTCATCATAGTCTAGACTCTGTAAAAAAAAACTTTTTGATTTACAAAAATACAGCTGCTGTACTTTGTTTTCAAGTGATCAAGCCTATAACTTTCATTATTGGCTATTTTAGAGAATCAGAGAGAGAGAGGTGTTGATGATTTTGTGTTTACTTTCATCTCTGAAACAGTACAAAAAAATTATGGGGCAATTAGTGCTTGCCTAAGTAGTTGTGCATAATCAGTTTGAGTTCGGCAACTAGCAAAACAGAAACCACTGGGTTACTTAACTTACATTTAGTTAATTATTAGAAATATTTTACATAGGGAAAGCGTTCTTTTAAAATTTGCTGTCCATGACACCTGCATGTTATATAACTTGATTATTTTGCCCATGTCTCCCTTTACTGGAAGTTCCAGTTCTGTTTGATTATATGCTTTATTTGCAGTCTTATTTTTTATGCAGCCCATATTACTATTCCACAGAGGTTTCTTACAAAATAAATGGTAAGACAGGTCCTTTACAATAGGTGTATTAGGTATTAGGGAGGGAGGGGAAGAAAGAAGCAGGAGAGGTTATTTTTTTATAAATATAAGACTAGAGTATCTATGTTTGTTCTGTTTTTTTTTTTAATAGCAGAGACCAAAGTACCCAAAAAGGTAGAAAAGTCATATATACACCTGTTAGATTACGAAAATCTCAAGGTGGAAAAATGCATAATATAATTTTAAAATAAAAACAATGAGTGTATAATGTTTATGATTGATAGATAAAAATAAAAAATTTAAAATAAATGTTATCTTACTTCAAGTTATACAGCATTTTAAGGAAGAGCACACAGTCAGGGTTTATAATAACTCATCTCTATTACTGCTAATATTTACTACATATATGCTAGGGACCAGGCACTGTGCTAAACACTTTATTTTTCATGCAACAGTTTTATAAGCTAGTTACATAGTGCTCTTATCCCCACTTACAGTGAGGAAAAAAACAGACTTAGGGAGGCTGCAATGTACCCAAATTTACACAAATATTAGATGGCAGGGCAGGTGGACCACCACAGTTTGATTTCAGACCTGGCTCATAATTACAAATATTTCATTAGCATGCTATAGTATGAAGTACAGTGGCCAACAGAGAAAATCAGGCAAGACAGCAGTAAAGAAAAGCATTAGGTACTTTTTCTTCCATTCTTGAGATACCTTACTAAGAAGAATAAGATCCAGCTCCATCCATGTAAACATAAAAGAAGTAAAGTCTCCATCTTTTTTATAGCTGCATAATATTCTGTTGTATATATTTAACACAAATTGTTAATCCATATATGGGTCGATGGGCACTTGGGCTGCTTCCATGACATACAAAAAGATAGAGACTTTACTTCTTTTATGTTTACATGGATGGAGCTGGATCATATTCTTCTTAGTAAAGTATCTCAAGAATCGGCTCGGCGCCTGTGGCTCAACAGGCTAAGGTGTCAGCCACATACACCTGAGCTGGCGGGTTCGAATCCAGCCCCGGCCCATCAAACAACAATGATGGCTGCAACCAAAAAAATGGCCGGGAGTTGTGGCGGGCGCCTGTAGTGCCAGCTACTTGGGAGGCGGAGGCAGAAGACTCGCTTGAACCCAGGAATTGGAGGTTGCTGTGAGCTGTGATGCCACAGCACTCTATCCAGGGTGACAGCTTGAGGTTCTGTCTCAAAAAAAAAAAAAAAAAAAAAAAGTATCTCAAGAATGGAAGAAAAGGACGGCACCTGTGGCTCAAAACAGTAGGGCTCCAGTATACCGGAGGTGGTGGGTTCCACCCCATCCCCTGCCAAAAACTGCAAAAAGAAAGAATGGAAGAAAAAGTACCCACTGTACTCAGTACTATTATGAAACCAATATATAATCACCCACACTTTAATACGAATGATAAAACACAATTACAGCCCACAATTACAGAAAGAAGGAGAAAAGAGGAGCACGAGGGGAGGGGAGGGGGCGGGCTGGGTGGAGGGAGGGTAATCGGTGAGACCTCACCTATTGTGCATATTGCAAGGGTGCATGTCAAATATATTAAGAGTAGACTATAAATGTCTTAACACAACAATTAAATAAGTGAGGTGAAGTCTATGTTAACCAGTTTGATGTACGCATTCCAAATTGTATATAAAATCAGCACATTGTACCCCATAAATGCAGTAATATACACAGTTATGATTTAATAAAAAAAGTTAAAAAGAAAAAAGGAAAGGATAAATTAAAAAAAAAGAAAGAAAAGCATTGGCAGACTTGACTGTCAGAACCAAGTCTGGCAAGAATTCCCTCTGGCAGAGATCCATACTTAATACAATGGCAGCTTAAGACATTTCACACTCACTCTATCTTCTCAATTCTGCCACTTTCTTCACTTCCCTCAACAACTAACACCCTTTCCACTAGAAGTAATCTTAAAGTTTCAAGAAATTAAAAAGTAACATAAAATCATAAGTATTTAAGAAGGGAATAAAAACATGTTTTAAGATTTTATTGCAGTCTATTGCTAGAAATAGAAGAACCCTGCTGCTCATGCCAAGTTGTAAAGCAACAACACTTTGCACAGAGCATGAATGAATGGATGGGCAGCAACAACCCTTCAATACACTTACTACTGCAGCATCATCAACTATAGAAGGAGGAGGCTCCTGAGCCTTTGTGGAGGACTTCAATAGCGCTGCTGAACCTGTTAGGCATAAAACTTCATCTCAGCTCAAATGTTTACAATCTCAGGATGAAACAAGAGTGATTTCAAACATTCAGACTGTAATATAGGATAAAATGCAAGTGTGTGCTAAATTTTGTGATGTTCCTATGTTATAGGGTTTAGGGGAAGTGTCACTACTGTCATTATCACAAAGCACCCTATTATCTCTTCTATGACCCAGTAACTCAAGAAGAAATTGAGAATGCCCTCTTAGTAATAATCTTCACAAGGATATAGAAATGTTTTGTACTCATTTCTACATGAATGTCCCACATATGTCTTCAATGCAAAAGGTTAAAAACTGAACTCACACTTCCAGAAACTTTCCCTTCTATTTTCCATCATGTCTGATAACCTATCCCTCACCCAGTGCCGTTTACATTATCTTAAACACTTCTTGTGCCCTCAGTCCACACACCCAGCCACCATCAATCCTGATGTAAAAGTGTCTTCCGTTTGGAACCTCCCTCTCCCATCACTGCTATAGTTCAAACCCCATTAACCTTCACCAGTGCCACTGCAATTGCTTCACAACTGAGTTTTTCCTTATTGGTAAAACTCCACATAGCATTATGCCCAATAAGTGTTGGTTAGGTTGAACTGAACTTGTTTTCTAAAATGGAAATTTATTGTTATTAAATTTAGTTAAACTTTTAACGCTTTGCTGCCATAACAATTAACTTTTGGCTTCAATCTTTGATAATTGTTTAATACAGTTTAATCAAAAGTTAGTCTTATTAAACTTGGGAAATTAAAGATGGGATGGGTTTAAGTTTTATAAATTTTTGAGTTCATACATAATCATACAAGCGACCAATGGAAGAAAAGTATATATACTCTTTTAAAAGAAATTTGTATCATCTAATTAGGTGCTAGGCAATGCTTTCCTTAAGCTATTCTTGCATAATTTACAGTTTTTTATGAAATGCAAAATATGTTACTTAAACATGCAGACTGTGCTCATAGAAGACAAAATTAACAAGAAATTGACATGCGTGTCCTTATTGTTAACATCACGTATTAATATCACGTAGAATGTATAAAGTGCATTTAACCATTCCAAAAGCATGTTCACATTTAATTATGTTATTTATAAAAATAAAATTAAGTATAAAAATAGAAAAAAATAAACAATTCAGGAGTGCTTCAGGTAATAACTGGATATGAATAAAGCTAATTTGCTACAATTTATGATTCATCTATGAGACAGTGTTTTATCCACATCACAAGTGGATAACAAAAGTTCAGAGCAGTACATGTTTTGAAATCAACTTGGTTGTTTAGATCTTTTTTCCAGAGCTACCTTGAAGAGTCTTGCCAGGACAACATATTTAAGAATGAAAACATACCTTTCCTTTCTACCTCCTCTTGTGTAGTGCTGCCGTATCCATTTTATTTTTCTCTGTATCACTTAAAAAATCTTTTTTGACTATCACCTCCATCTAGAATGCAGGCAAGGTGAAGATATAGATTTCTGTTTTATTTACTATTTCCCTAACCCCTAGAAAACTACCAGGCAAATATACCTAACTCTTGGCAAGTCTTTGTTGATTGAATGAACTTCTCCCAAATCACAGAATTGGAAGTGGTAGAACTGGAATTTGAACCCTATCGGACTCCGTATTTAACTGCAAAATTATACTGTCCATAATCGCTAACAATTCCTTACTAAGAGATAAAGCTGGTCAAAGGATTCTAATGCTCTTCTATGACACAACAATGGACCTCATATGGTGTTAGAAAAAAATGCCCATCTTCACATAAACAAAAATTAAGATTCTAACAAGCACAAACTATAAAAATTCATTTTGATATTAGAGACAGCTGATCATTTATACGATTAAAGCTTTTGCATAAAAAAGTTTGAAAGACCAGAGTCATTTCAATGATGAACAATCTAGTCTAGACTACATTGTTGGACAGACACAAAATTGGTTCTAAGGTTTTCCCAAAAGAGCTTAGCCTTTTATCCCTAAATAAAGAGAACAAGTAAATTTTGTTAAAGAACTAACAACAGTAAAAACAACTAACAACAACAAAAACAAGAAATGAATTGGTACCATTGAACAATAAATGGACTTGATAATAGCTAAATAATTCAGAGGAGACTTTTATCAAGGCGGTGAAGAGCTCAGACTCTGGAGTCAGACGATCTAGGTTTGACTCTTCCATTACAAGCAGTGTCCCTGGAAAATTAACTACTCAAGTTATAACTCCACAAATCAGAAAAACCAGAACCCATCTTGAAAGGCTGATGGAAAGATTCAAAGAGAAAATATATAGGAAAACACTTAACACACTGCAGGGTATACAATAAATATAGTTAATCCAATTACTATTATTAGAATACATAAGACAATCTAATTCTCCTATTGTATAAAGACCAAGCTAAACATACATGGAAGTCCTAGATTGTGTATCTAAAGATAATTTCTATTCTATCTATCTGTGTATTTATTTGAAAGTGAACATGAGTCATTCATTAACTCATCCATTTAACAAATATTCTTTTAGCACTAAATGCATGCCAAACATTTCACCTAGTGCTAGGAGCTAGGAATACATCAGTTAACAAAGACAAACACAGACCCTGCTTTTCTGGAGTTTAAGTAAAGTTGCCATGTTTCATAAATATAAGAGCAAACTAAAGAGGTGCCTAACTTTTCAACAATAAACAATGATTTTACAGAAACCAGTATTTACCAAGTGCTGTTATAACAGGCCCCCTAGTGGTTGGCACTTTGCATGTCAAAAAGCTCAAGGAGAATTCATTACTGGGCAAGGGAGAAACCACGGGATCTACGTTTTTATTTTTATAATTAAAAATTATTTTTTTAGAGTTAAGTTCTTGCTTAGTCACCAAGGCTGGAGTTCAGTGGCACAATAAATGCTCACTGCAGCCTAGAACTCCTAAGCTAAAGCAATCCTTCCACAATAGCCTTTCCACCTCTGGGTTTACAGAGGTGAGTTACCTAGCCAGGAAATCTAAATTTTTTGAGGGCAGGAGAGCCCAGGGCCTACAAAAATTCATGGCACATAACAGATACTTTACAATAGTTTCTAAATGAACTAATGTGAACTACCGAGTATTCAAGATAGTCACTGTCACCACTGTAGTTCAAGATACAATCATCTCTTTCCTGTACTACTGAAATAGTCTCTCAGCTATGCTATTGACTCACTAGTCTATTCTTCAAATAATTCTCAGAGCTATTTTTTCGAATGTAGAATTGAATTTGGTCACTATGTTGCCTAAATACCTCCCAAGGTTTCTTATCACACTTGAAATCCAAAATCTGTCTCAGGCCTAGAGAGACCAGCACCCTTGGCCCCTGCGCACCTTCCCGACCACACCTGCAACCCCAGTCCCCAAGCCTGAAATGCGGCTCTCGGGAGGCTGCTGCCCGCGCACGTTCCTGGTCTCCTAACACAGCCTCCTTACACAATCACTATCACATTATACTGTTTCTATTTTCGATTTGGCCATTATAATCACCTGAAATTATCTTTATTTAAATTAACTGATACTCTTCTACCATGTTTTCGTCTGTACATTCTGCACCAGCACAGCTCCCCTAGTTTCCCGCGACTCAATTACTGCCGAATTACTAAGTGAATGAACGCCCCTGCCTTGCTTCTCGTTTCCTTTAAATTATGGAAATATATACGCACCCAGAAATGAAAAAGCGATCCCCCAAACCGTCCCAACCCCACCCCGCGGCTAACCTCGCCCCTCCCAGTCTCCAGGCGGGCCTCCCGCCCCGCCCCGCCCCGCCCCCACCAGCCCCGCCTCGGCCCTCCGCTCACGCGGTTCCGCAGCGCTTCCACCAGGGGGCACGCTTCGCAGACCCGGACCTTCCCTCCGCCTCGCTCCCGCCCCGCCGGTCCCGCCATTCACCTGACCACTTCTCTGCTTCCACTAGGGGGCGCGACTCGGAGGGCTGGGCCTCCGTCTCCGCCGCCGACCTCCTCAGCACCGTCAGCACCGTCTCCGGCGGCAAGTCGACCAGCTCCTTCCACACCGACTCCGTGTAGAAGTCCACAGTATGTGCATTGGAAATGGACAGGGCGTCCCTCAGGAACCCCAAGAGTCCCTGGAACTTGGCACGCAGCGTGGGCAGGTCCAGGGTCACCGGGAGAGGACCAGAAGCCGCCATGACGCTCACCCTCCCGGGCTGTAGGTGGCGCAAACATGGCCGTGAGTCGACAGCGCGGCCAAAAGTAGCACAGGCCAGATAAGTAGAGGTCCGAGCTGGCCTCTAGTTAGGCGATCGATTGCTTTAGTTTGATGACGTATTTCAGCAGCGTCCGTTGTGTTTTCGAGGACGGAATTGGGTTGTGGAAATGGCGCCCGTGAGACCCGCTCAGTGGCGGCGGAAAGGGGGTTTGGGGACACTTGGCGAAGAGGATTGTTCGGTGGGATTCAGGAATAAGAATGTGAAACAGAAGAGATGGCGACCCAACTCTTCGCAAGCCTTCGTGGGGAGCATTCGCGAGGGTAAGTCAGAAGTTAACAAGTCCTCGTGCGTGCGATGGCGAAGGGAGGATTCGGACACAGACCCGGTTCTGTCTGGGGCGCGAGAAACTCCCCTGCGCTCGAGAAAGGAAGACAGGGCAGTCTTTAGCTAGCTTTCAATCTTCCGACGTCTGCCCTGGCTTTACCTCCTTATTTCATCAGAACTCTTGTAACCTCTATATTTTTCCTGTGACACCAAGCGGAGAATGTCCACAGGTCCTTGAATGTGTTTTGTGTGTGTATCTGAGCTTGTGCGAAGAGCAAGCACAGAGAGGACAGGATTAGCAGTTAGCTTGCCGACCCTCATCTGTCCTAGCACTCTGGAAGGCGAGGGTGGTGGATTGGTTGCGCTCGGGACCTAGAGACCACTCTGAACAAGAGCACGACCCCGTCTCTACTAAAAATACAAAAAACTAGCTGCGAGCGGTGGCGCACACCTGTAATCCTAATTGCTTGGGAGGCTGAGGCGAGAGAATCGTTTGAGCCCGGGAGTTTGAGCTTGCTGAGAGCTGTGACAACACGGCAGTCTAGCCTTCGGCAACGGGGTGAGACTCTGTCTCAAAAATAAAAGGGAACAGACTGCCGCAAATCTTGGTGATTACCCAGTAGCCCTCCAGACTTCTCTTATTCTTCCTCTCCTTTATGTCTGTCCTTTTGTTTGTAAAGTCCCTCCCCACTTAGAATGTATAAATGTTGAATAAATTCAGTCTTCTGTTACTGGCTGTTCAGAAAGTCATAATTATCTTCCCTTTTTCTTTTATGCTGAAGCATTTTAGAAAAATCAGTTGTAAAGTATTAAGTTTCTCCAATATAAAATAATAAATGTGGTGTTTTCTGTTTTTAAGTATTCTTTTTAAGAACCAGATTAAGTGTTCTTAGAAGAATGAAAGAATCTGTTTTGATTTGTGAGTACGGTTACAAATTCAGGTTGTGCAACAGTCAGAACTGGTCAGTTTTTTGTTAAGCTTCTTTCTTGCACAATCTTTGAGATTGTCTGCATGACTAATGGTTACTGTGGTCTTTTTGCAAAGGGCCGACTTGCTTTTCAGTCTATCAGTTTAAATTTGTTACTTGAAATAATTTCAGCATCTGAATTTGATGATGTGAAATGATTTTCATTTGTAATCAGTTTTCACTAAACTTATTTTCTATGAAAATAATTTTGACTTATTGTCCTAATGTAGGACAAGGCTTTGCTTTTCGAAGAAAACTGAAGATTCAGCAAAATTACAAGAAATTGTTATGGAGACAAAAGAAGGCTGAAACATCACAGGAATCCCAATTCAAAGATAAATACCCAGATCATCTGAAACATCTTTATTTAGCTGAAGAGAAAAGACTCAAGAAGCAACAAAGAAAAGTCAAACAGCCTTTGTCAGAAAAACAAGTTGACCAGCCTTTGCCTGAAGAACAGGGTAGCATTGACCAGGCTTTGTCTCAAGATCACTGTAGTTTTGACCAGCCTCAGCCAGAAA
>CAUYRH010013688.1:0-54384 GCA_963574655.1 Perodicticus potto
ATTCTGATGTGAAGCCATCTGGTCCCAGGCTTTTCTTTTTAGGGAGATTTTTTATAGTTGATGCTATTTCAGAACTTGATATAGGCCTGTTCAATGTTTCCCCTATATTCTGGCTGAGTCTTGGTAGGTGGCGTGCTTCCAGGCATTGGTCAATTTCCTTCAGATTTTCATATTTCTGAGAGTAAATTTTCTTGTAATATCCATTAAGGATTTTTTGAATTTCTGAGGGGTCTGTTGTTATTTCATCTTTACCATTTCTGATTGATGAAATTAGAGATTTTGCTCTTTTTTTCCTGATTAGGTTAGCCAAAGGTTTATCTATTTTATTGACCTTTTCAAAAAACCAACTTTTTGATTTATTGATCTGTTGTAGAATTCTTTTGTTTTCAATTTCATTTAATTCTGCTCTAATTTTGGTTATTTCTTTTCTTCTGCTAAGTTTGGGGTTGGAATGTTCTTCCTTCTCCAGTTGCTTAAGATGTCCCATTAAGTTGTTAACTTCTTTTCTGTTTTCTTGAGAAAGGCTTGTAGTGCTATAAATTTACCTCTGAGGACTGCCTTTGCAGTATCCCAGAGGTTCTGATAATTCGTGTCTTGATTGTCATTTTGTTCCAAAAATTTGGTAATTTCCTTTTTAATCTCGTCTATGACCCATCTATCCTTCAGCATAAGGTTATTTAGTTTCCATGTTTTTGTATGAGTATGCAGATTCCTGTTGTTATTGAGTTCAACTTTTATTCCATGATAGTTGGAGAAGATGCAAGGAATAATTTCTTTTTAAATTTACTGAGGTTAGACTTGTGACCTAAGATGTGATCGATTTTGGAGTATGTTCCATGGGGTGATAAAAAGAATGTGTATTCAATTTTATTAGGATGAAATGTTCTGTAGATGTCTGTTAAATCCAGTTGTTGATGGTTCTAGTAGATTTTTATGTTCTTTAGAAATAACAAGTAATTTACTTCTCATTTATAAATATACAGTTGACAACTCTTGAGCAATGTAGCGGTTAGGCATACCCACACCCCCATGCAGTTGAAAATCTATGCATAACATTTGACTTCCCCCAAACATAACTATGACTACCCTGCTATTGACTAGAAGCCTTAGTGATAACATCAACAGTTGATTAGCATATATTTTATATGTTACATGTATTATGCACTGTATTATTACAATAAAGTAAGCGAGAGAAAGAAAATGTCATTGAGGAAATCATAAAGAAGGGAAAATATATTTACTATTCATTAAGTGGGAATGAATTGCTATAAAAGTTTTCATTCTCATCTTCACATTGAACAGGCTGAAGAGAAGAAAAAGGGGGTGATTTTGTTGTGTCAGGGCAGCAGAGATTGAACAACCCACACACCAGCTGATCCATGTGGTTCAAACCTGT
Organism: Perodicticus potto; assembly: GCA_963574655.1. Classification (NCBI taxonomy): domain Eukaryota; kingdom Metazoa; phylum Chordata; class Mammalia; order Primates; family Lorisidae; genus Perodicticus; species Perodicticus potto. The sequence goes on from CAUYRH010013688.1 coordinate 1,397, forward strand.
GTCGTTTAATGATCAGCAGGACATGCGTTTAATTTATCTTTTCTTGCCATATTGCATTGGCTATGGCCTCTCCTGCAATAGTGAATAGGAAAAATAACAGCAGACATCTTTTCCCTTAGGTGGCAATCACGCAATTTTTTGTCATTCATTATGATAGCTGTAGTTTTTTCATAGATGCCCTTTATCAAGTCGAGGAAGTTCCCTTCTGTTCCTACTTTGTAGGGAGTTATTATTATAAATGGGTGTACATTTTGTTGAATTGAAAAAATTAATATGGGATCTTGGTCTTTTATTAATATTATATATTGCATTAACTGATTTTTAGATGTGAAACCAATTTGTGTTCCTGGGGTCAATATCCCTTGTAATATTGTATAATGATCTTTTTATTGGTATCTGTTTCAGTTTTTTTTAATAGTTTCTTAAATTTTTTTCTATCTTCATTAGGAATATTGATGTGTAGTTTGTCTTCCTGTGATATGTTTTTTCCACATAAGGGTGAAATATGACTTGGGAAATAGTTCCTTCTCCTTGATTTTCTAAAAGAGTTTGTGCAGACTTTGTATTATTTCTTTAACATTGATAAAGATTTGTCAATATCATTTTGTTATTATTATATTATTCTTGTATTATTTTTATATATTATTATGATTTATTAGTTCACCATTTGTGGGATTTTCTTATGAGAAGATATTTGCTATTCATTCAAATTATTTACTTGTTACACAGTTGTGTTCAGATTTGCTTTTCTTGAATCATTTTGGTAATTTGTGTCTGTCATAGGAATTTGTTCATTTCATCTAAATTGTCTAACTTTGTTGGTATTAAAGTTGTTCATAGTCTCTCTTTGTAACTTTTACGTTTTGTAGATTTGGTAGTGATGGAAACTTCTTCCTTCCTGATTTTGGCAATTTGTGTATTTTCTCTTTTTTGCTTGGTCCATCTGGTTAAATTGTGTTATTTTGTTTTACTGATTTTCTCCATTGTTTTTCTGCTTTCATTTTCATTAATTTAGGCTCTGATATTTATTATTTTCACCTTTCTGCTTACTTTAGGTTTACTTTTGTCTTCTCTTCCAGTTTGTTAAGGGTGGAAACTGAGAGCATTTATTTGAGATTTTTCTTCTTTTCTAATATGAGCTTTGAATGCTTATAAACTTACCATTAGGTACACATTCGCACAACTTTATTGAAGAATAATTGTCATACAATAAACTGCACATGATTTAAATCTACAATTTGATAAGTTTTGACATATGTATACACTCAAGAAATTGCACTCAAAATAATATACATATCTGTCATCTCTGAAATTCTTCTCATGCTTTTTATAATTTTCTGAAATCCCTCTACCTGCTCTTCCTTGCCACACCAATAATTTTTATTATGTTGTGTTGTCATTCTCATTCTGTTCAAAATATTTTCTAATTATTTTTGTGATTTCTTCTCTGTGTTGTTTTGATTACATTGTTAAATTTCCAAACTCTCAACATTTATTTTTTCTGTTTTTGATTTCTAATTTAATTCCTTTGAGGACAGAAAATGATTCATCTCATTTCTAATTCATTGAGACATTGCTCTCTTTTTTTGGTGTGTGTGGCCTAGATGTTTTCTGTTCTGGAGAATGTTCTCCATGTACTTGAAAAGGCTATAATCTTCTGTTGGAGTGTTCCATAATCATCAGTAAGGTCAGTGTGGTTAATAGTGTTGTTTAAGTGCTTTATATGTTTAGTGATTTTATATCTAATTCTATTTCTTATTTAGAGTGGGTTATTGAAATCTTAAAGTATAATCATTGACATATATTTCTTCTTTTAATTCTATCATTTTTTGCTTCTTATATTTTTTGGCTCCATTATTAGATTCATACACAATTTATTATTTTTATACTTCTTGATGTATCAAGTCTTTTATCATTATGAAATATCTCTATCTCTAAAAATTTCTCATCCAAAAATCAATTTTTCCTATTATTAATGTAGGCATTCCAGTTATCTTATTAATGTTTGCATGTTGTATCTTTTTCCATCTTTTCTATTTATATCCTAAAGTCTACAGTGTATCTCTTATTGATAAAATATAATTGAATTTTGCTTTTTTATTCAATCGGATACTCTCTGTCTTTTGTTTAGAAAGGTTAGTTCTTTCATATTTAATGTAATTATTGATATGGTCAATTTACATGCCATTTTGTTATTTGTTTCAATATGTCTCATGTGTTTTATTTTGGTTCCTCTGTCCCTCCTTTTCTGCCTTCTTTAGTGTTACACATTTTCAGTGTACTTTTTTTTTTTTTTTCCTGAGACAGAGCCTCAAACTTTCGTCCTCAGTAGTGTGCCATGGTGTCACAGCTCACAGCAACCTTCAACTCCTGGGCTTAAGTGATTCTTTTGCCTCAGCCTCCCAAATAGGTATAACTACAGGCATCCACGACAATGCCCAACTATTTTTTTTTTCTTTAGTTGTACTTGTTATTGTTGTTCTGCAGGCCTTGACTGGTGTATGTGGCTGGTGCCTTAGCCACTTGAACTACAGGTGCTGAGCCTCAGTCTACTATTTTAATTCTTCTGTTTTTCTAGGTATATATTTCAAAAGTTTTTTTTCATAGTGGTTGCTCTATGAGTTTAAAATATACATATTGAGACATCACAACATTCCTTGGGATAGAATTGGCCTAACTCCAGTAAAATATAGACACTTTGCTACAATATGGCTCCATTTCTTCACTCTCCTTTGTGGAATTATTGTCATATAATAGCTATGTGTGTTATAAGCTCAATGATACAGAATTATAATCCCTCTTTGTAATTTACGTTTTTGAATAAATTAAGACAAGAAAACAATATTTCAACAGTCTTTTATATTTAACCACATATTTACCATTTCTAAGCTTTTTATTTCTTCCTGGGAATTCACATTACTATCTGCTCTCCTTTCCTTTCAGCCTGAAAAATGTCCTATTAGCATTTCTTTTTAGATTGGTTGGCTACCAACCAACTTCTAGGAATATCTTTATTTTACTTTCATTTGTGAATGATCAGTTTGGGGGATGTAGAACTCTTGGTTAGCAGCTTTATCCCCACCTCCTCTCCAGTACTTTGAATATGTCATTCCACTGTCTTCTGGCCTCTACTGTTTCTAATGCAAAGTCTGTTGTTCAGCCTCTGTTGGTCTCCTGTACATGATGAGTTGTTTTAATCTCACTGCTTTCAAGATTTTTCTGATTGTCTTTGGCTTTGAACAGATTGATTGCTACATATTTATGCAACATTTGGTTGAGGTTTTTGGATTTCATCAAATTTGGGATATCTTTGACTATGATTCCTTTGAATATTCTGTATACAGACCTTTCTTTTTTATTCTCAATTTCTAGAACTCCTACTATATGTGTGTTGGCTTGGTTGGCAAGGTTGATGTTGTCCCCCAAGTCTTTGTGTCTCTGCTTATTTTAAAAAATCTTTTCATTGCTCATCTTCATGCTAGATAAATTTTATTTATCAGTTTTCAAATTTACTGATTATTTTGCCATCTAAAATATGATGTTAAACCCATCTGGAGAATTTTCATTTTGGTTATTGTATTTTTTTTTTTTTTTTTGGTAGAGACAGATTCTCACTTTGTTGCCCTCAGTATAGTGCCATGGTGTCACAGCTCACAGCAACCTCCAGGTGACTTAGGTGATTCTCTTGCCTCAGCCTCCCAAATAGCTGGGACTACAGGCGCCTGCCACAAAGCCTGGGGCTATTTTTTTGTTGTTGCATTTTAGTTTTGAGTTTGATCCTGCCACCCTTGGTACATGGGGCTGGTGCCCTACTCACTGAGCCATAGGTGCTGCCCTTGGTTATTGTATTTTTCATCTAGAACTTTTATTTAGTTTATGCTTCTTCTTCTTCTTTTTTTTTTTTTATAGAAACAGATTCTCATTTTATCACCCTCGGTACAGTGCTGTGGCGTCACACAGCTCATAGCAACCTCCAACTCTTGGGCATAGGCGATTCTCTTGCCTCAGCCTCCTGAGTAGCTGGGACTACAGGTGCCTGCCACAAAGCCTGGCTAATTTTCTGTTTTGCAGTTCGGCTGAGGCCAGGTTTGAACCTGCCACCTCAGGTATATGGGGCCAGTGCCCTACTCCTTTGAGCCACAGGCGCCCCCCTGTTTCAAACATTTTAATCACTCCAAAAAGAAAGGTTATACCTATTAATCAGGTGTTTCCCCTTCCCCCTTCATACAGCCTCTGATAACCACAGCCTGTGTCCTCTGTCCATGGATTCACCTCTCTGGATTTCACATAAACAAAATGCATAATTTTTTGAGAGTTCATTCACATTTGAGTATACATCAATATTTCATGTCCTTTCATGACTAAACAATATTTCATTGTACATATATGTCTATTTTTAATTCATTTATCTGCTGATGAACATTAGGTTGATTGTGCCTATTTGCTGCTCAGTGCTCCTATGACCATGCCTCTACATGTATTTGTTTGAATACCTGTTTTTAATTCTTTTGTATTTTTATGTATAAGCAGAATTTCTGGGTCGTATGGGAATTCTATGTTTAGCTTTTTGAGGAAATGCCAAACTGTTTTCCACAGTGTCTGCACCACATTACAGTTCACTAGTAATAAGAAGAGTTCTGACCTCCCACATCCTCACTATGTTATTTTCCATTTGAAATGTGAAGTGTTACCTCATGGAGGTTTTGATTTGCATTTTCTTAATGACTAATGCCATTGAGCATCTTTGATGTGCTAGTTGGCCATTTCTATATCTTTTTTTTTGTGTAAAACCTATTCAATTAATTTTCCCATTTTTAACTGGGAATTTATGTTTTCTCCTTGAGTTATAAGTGTTCTTTATATATTCTGCATGCTAGACTCTTATTAGATATCTGACTTGCAAGTGTTGTCTCCTATTCTAGGTGTAGTTTCTCTGATGATACTTTCTTTTGATATACAAAAATTTTTGATTTTGATAAAGTCCAATTTTTTTATTTTTTCTTTTGTTGCTCATGTTTTTGGTGTCCTATTTAAGAAGCCATTGCCAAGTCCAAGATTATGAGGATTTACCTCTAAGTCTTCTTCTAAGAGTTTTATGGATTTAGTTCTTATATTTAGGTTGATGATATATTTTGAGTTAATTTTTGAATATGGTATGAAGTGGGGATTTTCCTTTAATTCTTTAAACAGTATTCTTTAATTCTTTGAATATGTTTATAATTGCTCTTTTGAAGTCTCTGTCTCTCCAAACTAAATCCAACATCTGGGCCCACTCAACATCAGTTTATATTGATTCATTTTTTTCCCCTAGAACTTTACCATTTTTTGTACGTCTTCTGATTTTTTGTTTTGTTGTTAAAAACTAGACATTTAAAATAATATATCAATTCTGGATTGAGACTTTTCCCCTGAGCATTGTTTTTAGTAACTTGCCTGAACTTGATATGTGGAATCTACCTTCTAAGTATATGAGGTTGTTGATGTGTCTGCTTAGTTTCTTAGATTATTATTTTTATTTTTTGGCTTGGCTTCCTAAGAGTTGCTCTTGTGTCTGCATAATTTAGTATTCAGAAAATGATTGGGAAGATGCTTTGTTCAGGTATTGTGGGCTCATAAAGGCACCATACTCTGATGATTAACTTGTACGTGGGTTAGGGAGTTGCCCTTGAATTCAGTTTTAGTTTCTGCTGGGCTCACTCAAATCTTCCCTGTACATACCAGAGGTTCTTCAGGGCATGCAGGGATGTGTGGATAGCTTATTTAGCTTTTCCAGGATGTCTACATCAAATTTCTGATTGTTCTACTACTCACCCCAACTGGGACTGAAGTTTCACATTAGCAGAGCTGTAGGTTCACCCCTCCCCTTAATTTTCTCCTGAATTTGCAACTTTAATTAATAACAGGTTTGTCCTCCACTCCAAAGCTGCCTCTGACAGTGGAGACTCTGCCCAGCAACCATTGTCTCACACAATTACCATGCTAACTGAGCTGGGGTAGGGGGTAACAATACAGGGCAAGTGTTTGTCATTCACACATTTCATGAGGTTCCAGAAGATGTAGTGTCCATTGTCTGGAGGGGAGAATCTGGGAGAGGGGATAATGGTGGTGAGTTGCCATCAGATAGCACAGAGCCCAGAAAGCTGCTGTAATTTTTCAGTGTGTGTTTTGCCACAGAGAATGTGGTTGACTCAATAATCTTTAGGCTCACCGATGACAAAATGCCCATTCGTTCTTCTGATCTCTGAGGAAAATAGATGCCAAGAAAACCCATGGCGACCCCACTGAGAAGGTGAGGGGATAAAGTCAAGGAGGATTTTTGGCTCCTGGTAAGTGTTGGCACTTGAGGCAGAGCCGAGATTTCCTGGCTTTTGTCTTTTGCCCTCTTTTCTGAGCCCCTGAGACCCTTTCCTGTCACAACAGAAGGATCAAAGGCGGGAGCCCCACAGAGAGAGAGGGGTTGCTGGGGTAAGGAAAGGGGCCTCCCTGTGGGCACACCTGGAAGTGGCCCGTGGACAGTTACAGAGAAAAGGAATGTCAAGTGACCAGGCTCGAGCGACCCTGGGAAGTTTCAGAGAGTGATGTGATTGTGCGTTTGTGCACACGGGCAAACTGAAGAAGGTGAAATAAAGAGGGGCCCGAATGCCGTGGTGGCCGCGTCTCATCCTCCAGCCAACAAAGATGTCTGTGCCTGTGGCCAGCCTCTGTCTTCTTACTCCTGGTTACATCCTGCCTTGCTCCTGAATACCTGCAAGGCGGCTCTGATGGAAGTCTGGGGGGAATTCAGCTTTCCAACCACATCTATGAAGCTCAGTGCTGGTTCCTGGTCTAACGGAGACCTCAGGGAGGGTTTGAGAGACTTAGCATTTGAGACAGATTGACTCACGTCTAGGAGCTGCCTCCTCTTTGCTCAGAGGGAGAATCCTGAGTTTCCATTCTGCATTCACAGCTGGGCCCAGGTGAGGTGCACAGATGCCTTGTGTTGACCAGAACCCAGAGGAGGGGGATTCCATGGGGAAAGGACAATACGAGGGGCAGAGTGAACCCTGAGAGCCTCCCCTTGTGGAGTAGATGGGCTTCCCAGATCTATCCCATTCTGATGCTTCATTTTCTGGGGGAAAGTTGTGGTGACTGAGGATGTTTGTGAGAAGCAGGGCAGAGAGGAAGACTTTCAAGGTTGGGAGTCAAGGCCACACCCCAGGGTCTGGGGCCCCAGTGTGAGGTTGACTTCGGTATATAAAACGTGGTTAGACAGACAGGCCAATCTACCATGGCCCTCATGCCTTGGGCTTCTCCCCTTATGGTCGGTTATTTCCCCAGGGATAGGAAATGGCAAACAACCACTTTACATCAGTGTAGGGAAAAAGAAATCTTTTTTTTTTTTTTTTAAATGAAGTCTCACTACGTTATCCTCGGTAGAGTGCCGTGGCATCATAGATTACAGCAACCTCAAACTCTTAGGCTTAAGCAGTTTTCTTGCCTCAGCCTCCCGAGTAGCTGGGACTACAGGCTACTACCCACCACAACGCCTGGCTATTTTTTTGTTGTAGCTGTGTTGTTTTTAGCAGGCCCAGCCTGGGTTTGAACCCCGTCAGCCCCAGTGTGTGTGACTGGTGCCCTAACCACTGAGCTGGGTGCCAAGCCAGAAAAGGAACTCTTGAAGGCAAAGTCCACAGCCTACTGCAGTTGTGAAGTTTCTCTATCATCTTTTGAATTATTTTTAAGAAGTCACACCAAGTGTGCATTTTATTTGTTAATATCTATGAAGTTGGACAATTAAGTTAGCAAACTCTTTCTAGAAAAAGTGCTACACACCTCACTGCTGAGCATCACTATGGCTGCCTTTGAAGCCCTCCCCTTGGGAAGCTAGACACCCATACCAGCACCTAGTCTATCATTCAAAGCACTGTTTCTAGGATAAATTCAAAAACTTGTCAGACCTCATGAAATGACAGCTCTGATTGCCCTTCCAGAAAAAGAGCTCCAAAAAAGGACTAGGGCCTGGCATCAGTGCATAGCTTCCCGGGGAAGTACTTTGAAGGTGACCATGGTGAAGTTTAGCAGTGAGGTGTACAACAGTTTTTCTAGGATGAGTTTACAAACTTAATTTTCTGATCTTGAATGTCTGCTTTAATGTAAAAGATAAAGTTTGAGCCATCCAAGTGAATTCCAGGAAGACATGCCCCTTTCCTCCATTTGGCTTCCTCCTCAGGTTCTCCCCTGGATCCCTGTGCCCTCCCTCCCTGCCCTGCCTTCCATGGGTGGGAGTCTTGGGAGACTCTGCTGAGAAGACAGAATCCTGAGGATGCTCCCTCCCGCCACCCAGCAAGGGTAGCATAAGGTTAGCAGAATCTGGTACGAAGAGTCAGGCTGTGATTTTTCAGGTTGTATTAGTCAGTAATCTCCAGAAAAACAGAATCAATAGGAAGGATGGATGGTCAGACAGATGGACAGATGGATGGATGGATGGATGGATAGAAGGATGGATGGATAGATGGATGGTTGGATGGATGGGTGAATGGATGAATGAGTGGGTGGATGGATGGATGGGTGGGTGGTTTGAAGGATATATATGGATGGGTGGATAGATGGCTGGCTGGCTAGATGAGTGAGTGGCTGGATGGATCAATGAATGGATGGATAAATGGGCAGATGGATGGATGAATGGGTGGATAGATGAATGGAGGTGTTTGCAGATGGATGGAATGGATAAATGGATGAATAGATGGATGACAGATGGATAGATAGACTTACTCTAAGGAATTGGCTTATGTGAATATGGAGGCTGACAAGTTCCAAACCTGCTGAGTCAACTTCTTAGTTTGAGTCCGAAGGCTCAACCAGCTGCTGTAGGACCAAAAAGCGTTGATAGTCCAGTTCAAAGGGTGTCATGGGGGAGAATTCTCTTTCTCGGGGAAGTCAGACTTTTGTTCTGTTGGATATTCTGTGGATTGGATGAGCCCTACCCACATCAGGAAGGGCAATCTACCTTATGTAGTCTGGGATTCAAATATTAATATTTTTCAGGAACACTGGCATAGGCATAGCCAGAATGTTTGACCAACTATCTGGACACCCTGTGACCCAGTCAAATTGGCATGTAAAATTAACCCTCAAAGTATTTAGAGCAGGATTAGAGACATTAAGAGTTTCCTCTGAATGGCCACTGGGTTTTCCTTTGACTGGACACCAGAGCCTCAGCCCCTTATATGTGAGGTGGTGGGTTCCATCAAATAAGCTAGATTTGTAAAGAATCCCCTCCCCACTTGGAGAGTGGGAAACAGGTGCTTAAGGATGAAAGGGAAACACTTGTTGGTTTCTGTCCAGGAGGACCTGGCCTGGCCTACACTTGGATCTGAGTTAGGATCACAAGTCCATGGCCAAGGCAGAGTCCGAGGGTAATTTCTCTGTAAACTCTGATGTCCCAATAATGACCGACTATCATCTCTGACCTGAACTGAGTCCAGAAGCCTGTCTTCTCCCTTCCATTTATCCCTGACTGGCTCTGGGGCTCGGGCCCAAACCCCATGTGCACTCTGTCCTGCAGCCAGATCTACGGCAACCCCAGGAAGGGGTCAAATACTGTGTACCCCTTGGCCTTATAAACATGGGGAAAGGACCAGGATGAGAGACCCCGCCTGGCAGTCTGACTCAAGGAAGCTCTCACTTGAGTAATGAAACAGGTGACCAAATCAAACATGATCAACGGACAGCTCTTCCTTCCCTCCCCTGCCACCACCTACCCCACCCACTTCCCTTCCTTCTTTTCCTTTACAGGAAGGGGAAAAGATGTTTCTTTCAACCCCAACTGATAGAGTTTCATCAACATACAGAGCTAGATTTCCAATTGTTCCTCACACTTCATATAGCAGCTGGTTGAGACGTAAAATATCTTCCATTTAGACAAATAAGCAAGAAAAAAAAAATCAGAAAATTAATAACCAGAAAGATACACTCATTTTATTATAATCTTTTTGAAACAAAACAAAGCACAGACTGCATAAAAGCCAGGCATGTGTGGTGGAAATACGGGGAGTAGGGGAGCAGGGGAGTTGGGATGTCTACAGTGACAGGGCCCATTCCTGGGGGTCAGGTGATGGGGTGGGTGGACCCCTACCTGTTGGCTCCCCATCCATGGCTCTGCCATTGGCCTGGGCAGGGGGAGAAAGGGGCTCAAGTCTGGGATGTGGGCTAACCTGGGCTCCTCTGCAGATCCTACCTTGGGTTGCTGTTACCTGTTACCTAATTCCATGTGCTGGATGCTTCCAGCACTCCCACGAGGTCGTGCTTGCTGGGAAGGGTCCTGAGACCGCCTGCTACATGCACATCCAGCCATCTCTGTCTGCTGTTTGCGGGGCCTGTCTCCTGCTCTGGGTGCCTCACTGATGCCCCTGAGTGATAGTCAGGTACAGGGATCTGTGAGCAGTGATGTACATCACGTATCCACTCATTTTCCAATCTCACAACAGTCCTGTGAAGTGGATGCTATTTTACAGATGAGGACAAAGAGGCACACAGGTGGACCCGAGCTTCAAACTCATGCATTTGGTCTCTGCCGTCTACTCACTGGGTGAGGGTCAGAGGCTTCACACGAATTTTAATAACAATAATAATTTAGCCATGTTCGGTGGCTCACACCTGTAATCCGAGCACTCTGGGAGATGGGTAGATCACTTGATCTCAGGAGTTCAGGACCAGCCTGAGCAAGAGTGATACCCCATCTCTACTGAAAATAGAAAAACTAGTTAGATGTGGTGGTGGGCACCTGTAGTCCCAGCTACTCAGGAGGCTGAGGCAAGAGGATAGTTTGAGCCCAAAAGTTTGAGGTTGCTGTGAACTAGGACATCAGGACATTCTACCCAGGGTTATGGGATGAAAACCAGGAAGGTGTTATTGAGATGATCAGATTTTAACGAATTGAAATTTTGAATGTGCAGAATTTCCATCCATGATAATGGTGCCTGCTATAGTTTACCCAACAGCAGGGTTTATGGGGATCATGTAATTCCGTGGTGCCCTTGCTCCTGAGGTGTGGGTATGGGGTAGGGGTATTGCACTTGTCCCTTCCAGCGCTGTCTGTGTGTCCTTCTGGGGAGGCAGCTGGGAGACGTCTAACTTGTAGGTAGCTCCCACTGTTGCCCCCTCCCTTCTCCTGGTGGGCGCCGTCTCACACCACCTGTCTCCACACCTCCAGGACACCACTCCCCTTTCCCTCACACCTGCCTTGCTACGTGGGTCTCTTTCTCTCACACCCCTTCATGCATTCTCCCTCCGCCCTCCAGTTACCATCTGCGTCTGCCTTTCCCCCAAGTCCTGGTGAACTTCTAGCCCCACACCTGACCCCGTCCTGGGTGAGGCCCAGGTGATGTTTTCCCCCTATCGTGTAGGGATGCTCACTCCGGGGGTGGGGGGTGTTGTTGCCACCTCCAGGAGCTTATATCACATCCATGCTGCCCCGATGCTCACCCTGCACACACGGGCTGACCAGCCCACCGCCCAGAGCATGGCTGGGCGAGTGTCCCTGCACCTGTTCTGTCAGTCAGCAAAGTCCCCAGATTGAGCCCCACTGCTCAGCCCTGGCTTTGGGCGAGGCACGGTCCTATTCGAAGAGAGGAAGGTAAGGTGGACACACGTGTGCCGGTGCCTCTGGCGGCAGAAGAGCACCGCAGAGGTGTGCGAGGAGGAGAACCCAAACCACAGGCACCTGGAGGTCGCGTCTGGCTGGGAAGGGGAGGCTGCAGCAGTCTCAGAGCTGGCCACAGGAGGACGGCTGTGTGGTCCCGCTGTGTGGTCCTGGGCTCAGAAGGTCAGCCGGTGTTCCTCACAAATGCAAGGCTGTGGTGTCCTCTCCACCGGGGAGAGGTGCTGGAAGGACATGCGTGCGTCCTCCCCCAGTGCCAGGTGCGCTCACCTTTCTTCCAGGTAATGGGTGGACCTGCAGTGGGCGGCTCTCCCCAGCTCTGCAGAAAACCTTCAGGGTCTGGTACAAGCAGAGCCGGAAGCCTGCTCCTTCGCCGGAAGCCTGCTCTTAGGGAGAGAGGCAGGCGGCAAGGGTGCTGCACGCTGAGACCTCAGGGTGACCCCCATCAGACTAGCTGCTGGAATGACCTCTTAGAACTTCTGGCCTGAGCAGCTGGGGTGATGGATTGCCCACCCCAGGAAGACTGTGGAAGAAGGAGGAGGTGGTGGGAACGAAACTTTAGCAAGCGTTCAGTGTCCATGACGGTGGGAAGGGGCGAGAACAGAGGGCGCAGTCCACACGTGGGTTGACTGTCCCCTGCAAAGGCAGATGGGCAGTCACGTCCTGGGCAGTGACATGGGTTCTCCCAGGTAGTGTCACAGTTAACAAGGGGTGACACCGGGATTCAAATCGGGGTCTCCCGGTCTGATCCTTTTGACCACTGGATGACCTTGGTGTGACCACGTCACTGCTGCCCATTTGGAGCAGGCCAGACCGCTCCCCAGCCCAGGACTCAGTGTTCACTGATGTCGCAAGGGGCTCCCTGGAAATAGTAAGGATAAATTGTCCGTGCGTTGGGTGAGGCTCTTGCTGCGTGCAGCAGGGTTTTTCTAAGTGTGACCCCTGGAATGGCAGCTCAGCTTTGTCTGGAAACTGTGAGAAATGCAAATTCTTGGGTTTTGCCCCAAATTTCCTGAATGAGAGACTCTGGATTGAGGTTTTCACAAGCCCTCAAGGAAATCTGTGAATCCTTGACCACGTTTCCCGCTGCCCTGCCCAGCTGTCTGCCCTGCCCTCTCCCTCTGGTCCCAGCCACTTGGCTCCTTGGCAGGTCCGAAGAAAGCCTTGCCCTGCCAGACCTCTGCAGCAGGGTCAAAGTCATTGCTACCAAGCACAGTGGGCCCCCATTTCATGTCCATTGGTCTGTGGTGACTGGGAAATACCTGACTCATTCCTTCTCCCTCCCATCACACAGGCACTAAACCACACAACGGGGCCGGCTTGACTGTAATGGTGAGATCATCCCTGCCAGGAGATACCCAGTGTCACCTGGGGCATTAGGGAAACTGCTTTTGTAGGGGTGAATCGGGAGGCTCCCCGCTCTCGGCACGCAGACCAGTGAGTGAAGTGGGGCATGTGTCCGAAGCACATGGGGGCCTCTTGGTTTAGCACTGCTTACTTTACTATTTTTTTATTTTTATTTTTATTTTTGCATTTTTTTTCTTTTCTTTTGGCCGGGGCTGGGTTTGAACCTGCCACCTCTGGTATATGGGGCCAGCGTCCTACTCCATTGAGCCACAGCTGCTGCCCCTATTTCTTTATTTTTTTGAGACAGAGCCTCAAGCTGTCACCCTGGGTAGAGTGCCGTGGCATCACAGCTCACAGCAACCTCCTGCTACTTACTTAAAAAAAAATGTTTTATTTTGCGATCAGTTTAGATTTACAGAAAAGTTGCAGAGATTATACGACTGTTTCAGTGCACCCCTCCCCTGGCTTTCTTAACTTGAGCAACTCTTGTTACCAGGGTTCATTTGTCAAAGCATATTTTAAAAAACATACGTTCTAGGCATGTCAGACCAAACGGGTTCGTAAGCCCTACCCGGCCATGTGACAGTGCTATATATGTTCTTATCACTAAACGACAGAGTTCACTGGGATTTCACCTGTTTTTCCACTAATGCCCCTTTCTGTTCCAGGCCAAGGGTTCTTCGTGTTTCCCCTGACTTTGGCCGTATCTGTAGATACTGTCCAGGTACTCACACAAGTGGTTCTTCCCACTTTGATGGAAATAGGAGGTAGGCCTAGGGAAAAAAAAAATCTATGATGCTTCTTTTTCAAAAGACACTGTTTTTTCCTGCGGAAATTCTGAATGTTTAAGTGTTAATACATTCTGGCTGATACCAGGCAGAACCTCGCCAGTCTAGGGGTGCCATTTACATCCCGTCCATGGGAATGCTGCCTTCCAAGGCGGCGTCCAGGGGCAGTGAAGCCTCTGTAAGTCTCACGCTGTCGCCCTGGGCAGAGGCATCATCACAGCTCACAGCAACCTCCAAATCTTGGGCTCTAGCAATCCTCTTGCTTCAGTTTTTCTATTTTTAATAGAGATGGGGTCCCACTCTTGCTCAGGCTGTTTTTGAACTCCTGAGCTGAAGCAACCTACCCACCTTGGCCTCCCGGAGTGCTGGGTTCACAGGTGTGAGCCACCACGCCTGGCCAAGTAGGACATGTTTAAAACCGTCTGTTCTCTGCATGGCAGACCAAACCCGTTTGTAATCCCTACCCAGCCGTGTGACTTTAGCTCGTTTGGGTCGGAGATGGAGCCTGGCCAGCGAACATCCAGGACGATGCATTTGGGAAAAGGCAACATTTTAGTCTCCGTGTAATTTTCCTCTGGCTGTGGCTACTGTTACTGCTTAATCACACCATTTCATGTGGAACCATTTCCTGTGGCAGCCCTGGCTTCATCTAACCCTGGTAACCTTGTTCAGGAAACCTGCTGAGATTCTTCTCCCCAGACATGGCCTGAGCAGGTGAGCGTCTGCGGGTTTATCATGAACTTCAATCCCCAAGGGCGGGAGTCTGGTAAACAATCCTGTCTGGCCTAAGAGAGACTTACTTTTAGAAAACACCAGTGGAGCGCTAGTGACGTGTGGGAGCAGCCAGTCAGCGAGGTTGAGTCTGCCCCACCTGGAGACAGGAAGAACAGAAGTTCCCTCAACACCAAGGATGTACCTGTCCCTGTTAGGAGGCCAGACCTTCCCTTCAGCCAATTGTCATCTTCTCTCTCTTAGGACGTGGTGGCATAGGCAAATTAAGTCACTCGCCTAAGAGCAAGTAGCTGCCACGGACCCGAGACTTGTCCTCTGTTGCCCAGGTTAGGAGCCAGCCTCACGGCTCTATGCTGTGCTGGGGGTCTTTGCCATTCTAACGACACTGTGGTGAGTCCGCCTAGGGGAAACGTGTGGCCTGGGAGAACCCTTGATGGAAGGGTAACAGGATTTGTAGTTTATTGTCCAAAGTGTACCCAGGTTCAGCCACATGAAGCTGGAGGGGTGTGTGGAGCTCAGCAGAGGACAAAGAAAACAGCAAACAGCCACTTTCTAAAAGGCTTCTCTCCACAGCTTTCCGGGCTCCCCATTTCTTGGCGCTAACGCTGAGGTGAGAAAGACTTTTAGTACTTGGATAGTTACCCCAGGACACACCCCAGCAGGGCTCCGGGGCCATTTGACAACCCTCGGCCGATGTGTGCGTGGGTCCGCAGCCCCCACGGTGACGTTTCCGTGGTTGCGAGGCTCCCCGTGTAGCTTGGAGATACTTCACCGTCGAAGCCCCGTTCCCAGCCCTCGTGGCACGCTGTAGAAATGTTACAGTTGTTTTTCCCCCTTATCTACATAAACAACATAACTTTGTCAGAAAATTGAAAATGTGCACTTTGTCCCATCAGCTGAAATGGGCTGTCAGATAAGGCTTTTTCCCCTCTCTCTCTTTCTATCCACTGCATCCGATGAATGATGCAAATGGTTTTTGGCTTTGGAGTTTTTTTCGTCAGGCACTAGAGTAAATGATCAGAGTAGTAACATTTTTAACCTTATCTATCATACTGAAACATTTTTTCTGCCTCCAATAAAACATGTCAGAGTCGATTAAGGACATTTTTCAATGAGGTATTATTCACAGATTTTAGTAGCGAACCCAAGAGCAGTGAAGTATTAAGAAGGCTGTGAATACTTAATTAAGGATATGTTGCCATCCTACCTCTGCCTGAATTCACTTTAATGCTTTGGAGCTCTGCTCTAAAAATGCGAGAGTTTTGTCTGATGGCAGGGTCGCGGGACTAGCAGGTAGGATGGCCGGGGACATGTCACATCGTATCTGGTGACAGGGCCGTGAAAGATACGGCAGCTCAGTGCGTTTGGCGGAGCTTATCTGGTACATGAGTGCACATTACTTCCCAAAGACTGGGATCACTCTGGACAGTATCATTAAATGCTACGTCATTACCTGTTACAGAGCAGGGTTTTAGCTCCGAGGGCCTCTGGGGACCTGGGCAACAGTCTGGAAGAATGATGGGCAAAGATGGAGCTGGCATTAAATTTTCAATGGAAGCAGTATTGGCTTTGACTTTTCAGCAGCCTTATCTGTTAGATGGTGTTTGTCACTGGGCCGCGGAGCTGTGGATGTTCGTCAGTTGGAAGTTGCAGGCAGTTGAACAGTACGGACAGGTGAAGGCTCCGTGGGGACCAGCCAGGCTCGCCGAGAGCTGGAGGGGGTAAATTGAAGGTTTATTTATCCCATTCGCTGTCAAGGTCAGCTTGCTAGAGAGCTGTCCTATGGATGCTTACAAATGCCAAAATCCTGGCAAATTGTCGGAAAGAACCTCCAAACCACTGACCTTTGTACAGCTCCCATCAACGTGCCCATGTCTCTGAACGGGGTCCTTAGAGGCAGTTAAATGGTTGGTAAAATAAGGCTTATACTGTTGCTGTAATGTCAACGGAGCTGCCATGTATTTTATTTTTTATTTTTGTGTTTTCAGCAGGAAGGATGAAGTTAAAGGTATGCCTGATGAAGGATGGAGTGAGGGGCTGTGCAAAATCATTACGTCCACGTGGATTCTGGCAAATGAGTTGGTCTGAATTTCTACATTTAAGCATATTTCCAGCTTAAAGGTGGAGGCGCTTTGGCATCTCTGTTGGGTTTCTTGTTGGAAAGGGGGACTCCTGTCATCCCTATTCCCCTCCCAGGGGCCTGACATGGAGTCCCCCAGAGCTGTGCACTTCTGGCCTGACTTTGCCGTGACAGCTAATTTAAGAAGGCAGGACAGAGCCGGTGATACTGTCCTCTGCTCCTTTTGTTGAAGGGGGGAATTTACAAAGCAGCACTGTAATGGCAGTTAACCAAATGTAGAGGTCTTTGCTCCACACCACGGAATATTAGGCATCCAATAAAAAGGGTGCACTGGGGCTGTACCTGTCAACTTGGAGAACTATCTGTGGGCTTCTAAGACAGAAAAGCGTGTGAATACTGTGATCAGGTTTTACGAAAGAATAAAACTACCCTCCACCCAGGGTTGCCAGATAAAATGCAGGATGCTCTCTGATTGTGAATTTGGATTTCAGATAAACAAGAAATAACCTGAAATCAATTAAAAAGGTTATTTGTTGTTCTTCTGACATTCAGAGTTAACTGGACGTCCTGTGTTCCGTTTCTAAGCCTGGCGACTCTTTGTCCTCCCTCCCCACTCATGTAACATGTGTGTCTGTCTGAATTTAGGCAGGTATGAGCAAATACATGTGTTTGCATGTGGTCTGTAGGTAGAGTAGAAATACAGAAGGGCATGTTCTAGGTAACTAAGGGTTTTCTGGAAGAGGCTGCATAGGGGTTTATACAGGGCAAGTGGTGGAGGAAGCAGGTGGAATGGAGGTGGCGAGAAGGAGGGAATAACTGGGCAAAGGGAAGCCCGCAGGTGGTGGGCCAGTCATCCACTTGTCCACCCTGCTAGTGACGGTCTGCGTTCCCTTTGTCAGGGCCCGGGATGGGCACCTGGGAATCTGAGAGAACCTGGAGGGGGACCCAGCCCTGGGAGCCCACCTGCAGGTGGGGAAGCAAAGTAGCAGCACGTACCATTCTATGAGGGCTGCCGTGGGCCCTGGGGAGCTCATGGTCAATTCGGGGGGCAGAGCCTCTGCCAGAGCTGGACAGTCAGTGGCTCCTATTGTGTCGCTGTTTGAAGTAAAAAAATAAAAGGTTGCATCCCACTGGCTCTGATTGAATTCTGGGAATTCCTCCTGGTTCGCATTTTTTCTAGGGCTCCTGGTAAAGATGGCCTCCATGGGGGGCATTTGGAGACGAGGTGGAGGCACCAGGGGGCCGGCCTTGGCGGGACCCCCGAACCCCCTGTTCCGTCTCCCTCTGTTCAATGTTGAAGATGGTCTCTGAGGAGGCCTGTGCATCCACTATTTATAAGACCATTCACAACTCTCTTTCTTATTTCCAAATTCAATTAAAGAGCCGTTAATACGTCCCAGGTTTGTTGTAATGAGCCCATAACTGAAACTGACATCATTATCCATCCAAACAAAACACAGACGCTTCATCTCCTGCTTCTCCGGGAAACACCCAACTTCCCCAACTGCATCCTCTTCCCGCCTAGAGGATGCTGGGAGGCCAGCCTGGGGGTGGAGCCTCTCCCAGCCAGGAGGATGCCCGGAGGCCAGCCTGGAGGTGGGGCCTCTCCCTGACAGGATGCTGGGAGGTCAGCCCAGGGGTGGGGCCTCTCCCTGCCTGGAGGATCCCAGGAGGTCAGCCCCGGGGTGGGGCCTCTCCCAGCCAGGAGGAAGCCGGGAGGCCAGCCTGGGAGTGGGGCCTCTCCCTGCCTGGAGGATGCTGGGAGGTCAGCCCAGGGTTGGGGCCTCTCCCCGCCTAGAGGATGCTGGGAGCCCAGCCCGGGGGTGGGGCCTCTCCCTGCCAGGAGGATGCCCGGAGGCCAGCCTGGAGGTGGAGCCCCTCCCAGCCAGGAGGATGCCGGGAGCCCAGCATGGGGGTGGAGCCTCTCCCTGCCAGGAAGATGCCTGGAGCCTAGCCCCAGGGTTTCTTCCTTGCTAATGCCAACAGTTATGTGAGGGGCCTTCTCTTCCCATTCCATCCCACTCCCTTGGTCAAATGAGACTTCAGTAAATGTGGTTTTGGGATATTCTTTCTGTGGCTAACTGGTCAACTTCCATGTACAAATTCCTTTTTGGGAGAGGAGCAACCATGTGAAGCTTGGAAAAGGGGAATTTTCTGTGTTGTTGTGTGGCCCAGATCGCTGATGTTCTGGGGCCCCAAAGATCGGCTTCTCATGATGCAAACTTTGCAAGGCTCCTGCATGCAGTCTCCTGGATGAGGAAGAAATAGGTGGAGAATCCCACAGCAGTAGTGTGGGGGGGTGGGAAGAATCCTGGGGTGGTGGTTGTCACAGGACGGAGAGGAACAGGTGGGCAGAGCAAGTGGCTTTAAACTTCTTTCAGGATGGGACACACGGGGGCCTAAGGATGTGTCCAGCTGGGCTCACCCAGCAGAAACAGGGACTCAGCTTGTTTTTGTTGGAGGCATAGAAGGGAGGTTCCAGGGCTATCAGGGAGAAGGGCCGTGAATAGGGGCGGAGCACAGACTGATGAGGTGTGCGCAGTGCACCCCGACCCCTGTAATCCAAAGACAGGTTGTGACAGCCTCAGTATTTTCAGATTAGATCAGCGGGTCACTGAGAGGGTCTACTTTTTGCCCAGTATCACAACAAAGCTTACGAGTGGCTGAACTAGAACTCAGAGGCGGTGGTTTAAGGCGTTCTCAGAGTGACTGAGAAGTGCGAGCGATTCCAGGTTCTATCCCAAGGCAATCCTGTAAACTACGATCTCATCCGCTGGGGCCCAGAAGCCCCATTGCTAAGGCACAAGGTCCCCCCTCTCCTGGCCTCCTGGGTGTCAGCGGGTTACACACACACTGTGGCTTTTCTCCCTCTTTGCATCCTAGGTACCTCCTTTCTCTGAAGGGTTTGGACTTCCTGGGGTCTCACTGGAAGCTCTGGTGTGAACTGTGAAATTCACCCCTTGGTTCCTGCACAGTTCCGGGGTGTGCACTGCTTCTGATGAGGCTGTGAGTCCGAGCTGGACCATGTTGCAGTCCTGTACCCCTGCACGTGTGGGGTGGAGCAGTGGCTGGGGTGCTGCCACTGCTTTGGAAGCCCAGGCTCGGCCTCTCTCCAAAGCCTGTTTTCTGGAAAGATCTAGCACCTGGAGTTCTAGAAGACCCCAGTAGCAATGCCAGGGCAGACATCAGCAGCATTGCAAGGGAGCGAGGGCAAATTTATTCTCATCATCCCACCAGCAGCCTCTTGCCTCAGGGACTCAGGATGCTCCGTGAGGTCTGGAGGCTCCAGCTGTGGGCTGATCCTCCCATAGTGGAAAACAAACAGTGATTTCGCACAGAGCCCACCTCTGCTCTGGTTGGCTTCCAGGCACCCGAGTTACGTTTCTCAGGCTGCTTTACGAAGTCCTAGAAAGACACATCGTCCCAGGAGAAAATCCCCCAGCAGTCGACTCTGACAGCCATCTCTCTTGAGGTCTTGGAGATGAAGCTGGAAAGTCCACGAAAGCTGGAGGAAGGGAAGGCCTCTGACAGTGGGGTCCCTGCGAGGGCCCTGGGTGGGACGAGCCTGCCTGACAGCTAAGAGCACACAGAGGCTGGTGGCTGGGGTGAGCGGGAAGGGCAGGCTGAGCAGGGCCACATGGACCTGGAACTTGGAGCCAACTGGCTTGCCCATTTCCTTCCCTGGACTGCTCTCCCCCTTAATTGCCCACCGACATTTTACCTGACCGGCCTCCTCGTCCGTGAAATCTTTGTTTCCTGCAAGGATCCATTTCTGTCTTCCGTATGTGCATTGGAGATAACATCTTGTTTGAAATCCCCCCATGGCTTTGCAGGGACTTTCTCAGCCCTGGGCCCATGTTAGGCTGGTCTTTGTGCCTCCATGGTGCTGGACGCACCGCACGTGCTCCAGGCTGTCCTCTGAGCTGGCAGGTGCCTCATTCAGAAGGAAGGCTGCTGGGCCCTTAGGAGGAGGCCAGAGCTGGGTTTCTCATGCCTCTTCTGGGTCTTGGGAGGAGCCCTGGCTCAAGGACCCACTGAGAGCAGTTCGCTGTCTGTGCCAGCTATTTTCGGTTTGGGATGAGCAGCCGGGGAGAGGATGACTCAGACTGTAAGCAAAGGGAGGAGGCTGAAGGCAAGCGCGACAGCCCGACGGTGGGCAATGCATCTCTGAGGGCCGCCCCAGCAGGACTGTGAGGGGACCAGAGCCATCCTTAGACGAGCTAGTGCGGTATCACCATGGGCCATAAAAATAGATTAGTCCCAAGGCAAGAGATGCTGGTGAAGGGTGCTCTTATATATGAACGCTATGTGGAGCCCTCTGTCCTCACCCACGAGTGCCTGTGCTCTGGTAGGGTTTCCACAGGGCAGAGGTTCTGGGCCATCCCTCACTGGGAGATGTCCCCAAGAGGGGTTTCTCCTATTTGCCAGATGACCCTCCCGAGATTAAGTGTGGCTGGGGTCTCCCCTATGTGGCTTCCCCTCTCACGCCCTTGGTGTGGACCAGCTCCGCTCCAGCCCATAAAGAGGGGTCAGGGAGGTTCCCATGTGACATTTATTCTGCTAGAACCACCTGAGCACACAGCCTGCTCCGACCACCCCTGTCTACAGAGAACAGAAGGCAGCTCACTTAAGTCAGAGAGTGCTGCGTCCTCCTCGTACCTGCCTTGTGTCTACTGGGCTTCAGGGTCAGCCTTCCTCTCTGTCCTCTCCCAGTCACCGGCTTAATGTCCTCAGGGCCGGATGCATGGGCCAGTGGGGACCTTCCCTCTCTCCTGTCCTGCTACTTCCCAGAGATCTTTCCTTCCTCGAGGGACAAGGTGAGCCGGCTTCCTTCTCCGTCTTCTGTGTTTAACTCAACTGACGGAGGACTCACTGTGGTTACAACTGCTTACCTTTAACTCACTTCAGCCATCAGCTAACAAACTTCCCTTCAGCAGCATCGAGGGTGCCATCTGCTCATCAGCTGTGGCGAGGGCAGGGTGTGGGAGCTGTCTGGGATCCGGGAGGAGGGTCCCCACAGCACGCCCTCTCTCTGCCCAGTGACTGGCCGCCCGTCGGGACCGGTGTCCTCCGGCCAGCTCTGGAACCCATGCCCAGCACAGAGCCTGCAGGAGTAATTGCTGAGGGACCCACAATTCTGTGGCTTTGGAGTGAAGATGTTCTTGATGAGTAGCTGACTTTGCTTGAGGAGGTAACATCCTGACCTTGACCTTGAGGTAGCACTTTTGTCAACAGAGCTGCAGGGCGGTGCTCGGGGCTGCCTGCAAGGTCCTGGGAATATTTACAGTTGGTCTTTAAACAGCAGTGGGTATGAATAAAAGAGCAATATCTCACATCATTAGTCCATAAATATGTAGTTTAGTTTTATTTGTCAAATAAAATAACCTGAGATTGAGCGGCCTCGCTGAAAGACACAGACACGCATACGCCCGTCTCCTCGCCCGCCCTGCCTCCCTCCTCCCCTGTCTGCAGCCCTGCAGGGACGTTCCTTCCCCAGGTGTTGCCACCTCCCGCCCTTTCCTGGCATTCCAGGGGGAAATC
Organism: Perodicticus potto; assembly: GCA_963574655.1. Classification (NCBI taxonomy): domain Eukaryota; kingdom Metazoa; phylum Chordata; class Mammalia; order Primates; family Lorisidae; genus Perodicticus; species Perodicticus potto. The sequence continues at coordinate 23,523 of CAUYRH010013688.1, forward strand.
AGGTGAGTCGCCCTCCTCTCCTTCCCAGCCAAATACCCAGACTATTGTCAAGGTCACTGGCTCAAGCTCCTTGGGGAAAGGACAGCTGGAGTCCCCTCCTTTGCCTCCCTTGCTTGGAGGAGCCTCAATTTTATTCTATAAAAGTTGTGGAGTCTGCGTGGGGCTGGGATTGGCTCTGCTGGTTGTGGGGTACCATGCTGTGCTCCCCACAGAAGCAGAGCAGGCAGGTTGCACTGAACCCCAGCTTGGCCTCCGTGTCGCCTCTCAGAGTGCAGATGGGCATGCGGAGGCTGGCAGGGGTCCTGGCGCATGAGCAGGAAGCCAGGGTTGTTACGTCTCCCGGGGATATGAGACTTCCCAGGGCGGGGTGTCAGCTTCCATCTGGCTCTGGGTAGGAAAGGCTTGGGGTACAGGATGCGCCGGGGCGTTCCCCAGTCATGGGGGCCTCCTGTGTGCAGAGAGTTAGGTGTCAGGTGGAATGAGAGGGGTGGGCTGGCTCCTGGTTAGTGGGTGTCGTGGGTGACAGGGTCCCGTCTCTCCACAGTGCTGCCTGTGCTCCATGAATCTCTGAAGGGGACACTTGAACTTCATCTGACCTGGGCGTTGCACAGAGAAAGCATAAGATGGTCATGTCTGAGCTTTAACAGCTGTTGGTAACTTTTAAAGCAGAAGCTAAAGACGTTGTATCCCGTTAATACCCAGTGTCACCAGGACTCAGTATATGAAATCTTAACCTCATCTCAAATGGCAGTTCTTTTGCAAACAGGACCTGGATTTTAGTTGGAAAACATTCTCCTTAGTAAAGTATCACAAGAATGGAAAAGCGAGTATCCAGTGTACTCAATACTAAAATGAGCCCAATAGATGAACTAACACATGTCCACACAGGAGAAAAACTCAATTCACTTCAAGGTGGGGGGCTTGGGGACGAGGAGGGGGGAAAAGGGAAAGGGGAGGCAGGTAATGGGCACAATGTAAGGGTACACGGCACACTTTCTGGGTGCAGGACACAGCTACCTCACAGGAACCTCACCTAACAATCACAAACGTTGTCACCTAATCGTTTGTACCCTCATATTAATCTGAAATCAAAAGAAAAACAACAAACAGAACCTGGACTTCCAAATCAGCTTTCACTTTATGAGGCTCCGAGGCCAAGCCTATTGGGGAGACAGGGTCGTGAAGGTGACGCTAGAGGGTCCGAGGAGGCCCCAGCTACCCTCTAATGCTCACCCACCCAAACCCAAGGCTTTACCAGTTAAGCACGGGGGTTATGATTTTGCTTTTGCTCTCCTCGTAGGCTCAGCTTCTGCTTCCCTTTCTGTCCTTATGGTGACTATGATTAAATAGTCCTAGATTTTAGACTGGTGAGTCACTGGCACCCTCTAACATGTAGGGCCCTAATCCATGAATAAGGTGTATCTTTCTGTTAATATGACTTTTCCTTACTGTGCCTCTGTGAGATATTTATGTCTGTAGATGCCAGGTTTTATTAAATGAACCCATGTTATGAATTTAAGAAGGAAGTTGGTAATGGAATGAAATTCAAAGCTGTTGCATTTTTTTTTTCCATCCTAACACTCTGTCTACAAGGCACTCCAGAGGCAGAAGTGTACAGACTGAGAAAAGAAACACTTTAGTCTTCTCGGGGGTACAGAAGAGACACAGAAAGTTAAAATAATTGTCCAAAGTGGAAGAAGGGCCGACATATACAGAATCAGGCTTTCTTCATAAGCCAGCCGTGGTCGCACTGCTTGAGCTGTGCAGATGTGCTAAACGTCAGATCTGGGCTGAGAGTTCTGGTTTGAACCAGGGAAGTTTTGCAGCGACTGCTGGGAAGTTTGATCAGAGCAGAATGACCCTGACATGATTTGTGGGGATGGTCTTCAGAACCGGGGCGTGGGAGGGGCTGGCTTTTCTGCTGTCTATCTCCCAGGAAATCTTCCCCTTTTGCTGTCCTTGGAATTTCATGTTTTAAAATGATGGTCATTTTCTCAGTGCCAAGATACTGTTTTTGTGCTCAAGCACTTGTCAGAAACGGTGACATAAGACAGAAACTTACACTACTTGCCATGAACAAAAAGGAATGTGTCTTGTTAGCAGCACAGGCAGGATGCGCAGCCCAGGCCAGCAGGCTTTTATTGCTTTGTGCAGGCGAGGAAAATATCAACCAGTTCAATGGATGCTATATCCTTGAAGCAATAGGCAGGGTTTAACCCAAACCTCTAGAAACAGTGGTTTTCTGATGGCCTCTTCCTTGCCAACCTCCAGATGTGGGCAGTTGGTGGGGTGCAACTCTTGGGGTGGCATCTGAGTGACAGCGTTTGCATGCAGGTGAAATAAACACCCTGGGCATTTTGCGCAGCCACGGGAGACATGCCAGGTGTCGGATCCTGAGCTGAGAGACTTCCAAGGTACAAACGCAGCCCCGGTGCAGCCCCACTCAATGAGGCCACTTTCAAGGCTGAGTCTACACCTATGAGCTTCTTACTCTTGGTTTAAACAAGTCTTGGACGCACACATTTCGATATTCAAGGGTTGTCTCTAACTGTCAGACAATCTGGCTGTGCTAAAATGATCTGGTGTTCATTTCAGCCCTTTGTAGTCACGACTGAGGACGTTTTTCCTCAAATGCTTCGTTTAAGCTCAGCTATAGCACCGTGTGGGTTTGCCTGTCATGAAAACAGCCAAATAAAAGTTTCATGAAAAGTATTTTAAAAGACAGCTGTTGATGTTAAATAAAAGTGTCATGCAAGGTTTAAAACACAGAAACCCTTTAGCCTGGGTCTGTCTTCTGTACGGTCCCTTCGGGGCAAACTGAGCTCTGTCCCTCACCCCAAGTTGTAAGAAAGTCCTTTTCTGGGCATGGGAGGGAGGGGTCACAACCAGCCCTGCTTTACCTAGAAGTCAGAGGCCAATGCTGACGTCACCAGATGAGGGAGGAGCTTTGCCTTTGAACGATGCATTTGAAACTTTTATAAAACACCCCTAAACTTCTTCCAGGAACAAAAGTTTTAAATGAGGGAAAGAGCCTCAGCTATTTCGAGGTCTTGGATTTGTTCCCTTTCTGGCATTTGTGAGCAGCCGTGCAGATTTTTTCCTCCAGAAATGGAGGAAGACTGATTTAGCAAGTTTGCAAAGAGCCCACTTGTGTGAAACACCTTCAGTCCTGCTTTGAGGTGAAGCTCCTCTTTCTAGGAGGCAAACATGTAAGGGGCTGGGTCTTGAATGTGTGGGTCAGTCCTAGCATTTTCCACACCCTTCTCCACGCAGGGGTGTCCAACCTGTGGTCCTTGGCTGCGTGCTCATATTTTGTGAGAACCTTTTCTGCTGTTCTGCGGCATCAGATATCACAAAAACTATGCTCAGACCTTTTTCTTTCTTTCCTTTTTTGTTTTTTTTGCTCATCAGCTTCCCTTAGTGTTTTTGTATTTCTGGTGTGGTCCAAGATCAGTTTGACTCTTCCAATGTGTGACAGGGAAGAAAAAAGGTTGGACACCCCTGTTACTGAATTGATGACCAGCGAAGCAGTCATTTTGATTAACCTGCCATATACCCAGGATGACCGTGGAGTTGCTTGTTTATTTAGGTGACTGTCTCTCTCTCTGTCACTGAGAGCAGGACAATATCGTATTTTAGCATTTTCAGCCAATTGGTGAAATGTTTGGCAATAAAGGGTGCTCAATTGATACCAACTGAGTATTTGATTCACATTTAATTGATCACCTCTCACCACCTCCCAACCGCCCACATAAGAAAACCGTGCTAAGCTGTGATAGGAAATGTTCCTGTGGTCAAGCTTTAAGAACACAATCTGTTGTCTTTGTGAAAATATCTGTGCGTGTGTTTTAAGGTTTCAGAACCAGCTTCCCACGATGACGACACTGCCGTGCACGGTTTAATCCAGATTTTGGATTTAATGACCGTCAGTTCTAGGAAACTGTCTTTGCGTCCCGCAGGTTGGACATGTACTCACAGTACACACAGCCCTGAGAAGTAGGATAGGATAGCATGGGGGCATTCGTAGTGGGGGACACTGGGATGAAAAGCTGTTACCAACAGCTGAGCACCTTTATCCAGAGCCCTGAGGGAAGGTGTGAGGACAGAGGTGGGCACGGCTGGAGGAAATGATCGAGGGCGTCAGCAGCAGCAGCGGGGAGGGAAGGAGGCACTTCATTTTGGAAAAATCCAGGGTGAGGTGAAGTCATCAGAAGAACAACAACAAGGAACCCTATCTGATGACTGGATTCCAGGATTCCAGCCCCAGCCTCCCGTGACAGGGGTGACCGAGGCTGTGGACTTGTGTACATTGGTCAATTAGAGCAGGAGGGAAGCTTCAAAGGAAAGTCATACTGGTTAACATTTAGCAAGCTGTGCAAGCTCTGGGCCAACTTTGAGGCTGCATGTAAAATCACGACAAAACAAAGCCCTCTTCCCCTGGGCTAAATTATTTCAGTGCTTCATGCATAAATGTTTGGAGGTAGGACAGTTTTTTTTTTCTAAAGATAAAGCCTGGGGTCACAGAGCGCCTCTCTTGAAGAGAGGGGGACACCCAGTTGGATGAACCAGGATGGGCCGGGCAGGAAGGAGTGACCAAAAAGAAGAAGTCTGTAACCTGGTTAGGGGTGCGTGCAAACCAGGACCTCCCTGTCTGGGGTCTTCCTCAGAGTCCCCTTCTCTATGACAGATGATGTCATAACTGTGCACAATGTAAGGCCAAGGACATCAGGTGTCTCTCAGACCTTCAAGCGGCATCCTAGCTCAGGTCATCCTTAGAAGTTTTTAGTCGAAGAACGAAGTTATCAAAGCAAAAATGTCAGATAACAATGGTACCAGCACACCGTCCAGTGCTGTGATCACCTTCCCAAAGGAACGCTTCTTATAATACCAACAATGGGGTGCTATCTGAATCGTTTCCTTTTAGTCCTAGAGAAAGAATAAAAAGACAAAAAAAGGAGAAAATATCTTCTATCTCTTTGACAATACAAGTACACCCATCAATAAACATGACGTGTCTGCACGCAACGCACATTTATGCAGAATCGGAAGTCTTGGTTCTCCACTTAACAAGTAAATGTCCTTCTGCCCCTATGAAATGGCACTGTTCATTCCATCATTGGGGCTTGGGGTAAAGTTAGACTATTTGTAAATATAAATGTGAGGCTAATTAAGTGGCATTCATTGGGGATTTGGGAAAAAGAGGGTTCTTATGGGAAGGTAATTATATTTTCATTGACCCTCATAAGATCCCCCCAGCCCCGGTGGCGGGGGACTCCTGGCTGCCTCCCCGTGTGACATCTCTTTTCGGGATGAGCCGCCCGTCACCTTGCGAAGCCCCCTCTCCATGGATGCGTTTTCTAATCAGTTCCCGTGATTGAGCTTCCACCAAGTGATGGTTTCCTTAATTCCTTTCCGCCTGGAGGGTGTGAGGTTCGGAGGGCCTCTCGTCAAAACTTTGGAGGGCTCTGTCAGTTTGAAAAGAACATGACCTTTAAATTGTATCAGTATGTTTGCTGGTGCATAAGGGAAAGGAAAAGGTTGGTCCTGATGGAAAACCTCTCAGAAACCGAGGAGTAATTCAGAGGGAACCAGTCCAGGGAGGCAATTTGTTTATACTTAAATTTACTAAGCAGGGTGAAGTTCAGGCCGTGTACCTGCTGGGGGAGAAAGGCCTCAGAGTTTGGGTCTGGGGACATTTAACCTATCTTAGATGATTTTTCTTTCTATTACTGGGCCTCTCTGGAGCCATAGATGTTGCCACACTGTCATTAGAACAAGTAAACCTTCTAACGCTACGGAAATTCAGGGAGCGTTTTCGAGAAAGATCTACTTCCACACGACAGTCAGCTCTGGAGTTGAATTCGTAACTCCTCCCAGAAAATTAGCAAGGACTGTTCTGATACAGTGTGACCACGGGAGGAAAACGAGGCCTGGTTTTGAAAAACTTTATACGAAACTGCCTTTTAGCTATCAAGGCCATCTATTCTGATTTTACTTTGAAAGTTTTATTAGAATCAAAAGAATTCGGGAAGCCCCTTTGTTTGACACGTGACCCCGTGCCTGAGTCACACACACACACCCCCCACACACTTTTTATTTGTGCATCATGTATAGTTTTATTGTATTTATTTGTGTAATTTTTTAAAGTTACGTGACCTTGAATTCAGGAAACCTTCTCCGCTGATCCTTTGTGTCAGGAGCCTTTGATTCTTCTTCTTCTTTTTTTTTTTTATGAAATCATAGCTGTGTACATTAATGCATTAAGGATCCTTTGTTTCTATTCTTCTCTTTTTTTTCCCGGTTAAAATATTTGGATTTATAATGCAAAAACAAAACAAAACAAAAAAAGTCCCAAAATAGAGTCTAAGATAATGACCATTTCCTGCTCTAAGGGGAAACCAAAAATACCAATTTGAACTTGGAGCAGATGTGCAGTTTTTAAATTTTTTTTCTTGGGAACATCTTTATCTTCCAGAATCAAGAAAGCTGCCTGCTTTGTCAGTCTGCTCTGGGGGGAGGAGCGACTGGCGCCCCAGGAAAGAGTTGAGCACACATGGAGATGGGAGGCCACAGAGCATCTACAGAGCTTGCCCTTGGTTTTGACATGGGGCTCGCACGTCTTGCCCTCCCGTGGAGGAGGATGCTATTTCTAGAGATTAATAATTTTCTGGGGGGGCGGAGGGGACTTCCTCAAAAGGAACTCAAAAGCAACAGACATGATGGTCTCCTTAAGTACCCGTATTGTGGCTAGACCATGTATTTGCTCTCTGCAGCGGGAAAGGAGCAATGAGCAGGTTTCCAACTCCAGGTCCTGTTTATCCTCACCTTGTGAGGTATAATCATTTGTCAGCTCAGGTGAAGGCCCGGTGCCCGGCTGCAAGCTGCGGCTCTGTGAAGTATTGACTGAGTCTGGGTGCCTAATGCAAAATGCAAAATAGGAATTGAAACATACTTGATGGGATTAAAACATTGGTATTGGCTTTCAGCTCTACGTTCTCAGGCTCCTGTAATAAATGCAGAGCATCTTTCCAAACAAAAGCCAACAAACCAGCAGAAAACAGCCGGGCGCTTTGTCGAGATGGGGGAGGCACAAGACCTCGCCGTGAGATTCCTGGATTGATTTTCCCCAGTGTGGACACTGGCGACTGTTTCATCTCTAACTTGGATGTGTACTTTTCATTACTTTTAAGCAGAACACTTGTGTTTTTACTTTGCATATAAGAAGACACCCCTAACGTGTTAGATACATGAAATGATCCTGGTCACCTCGCCAAGCCACATGCAGGGAATCTCGAAAAGAAAGTGTCATAAAAAATCTAACACGAGGGCTGGGTACCACAGCTTATGTCTATAATCCTAGTAGTTTGGAAGCCTGAGGTGGGTGGATTGCTTTAGCTTAGGAGTTTGAGACCAGCCTGAGCAAGAGCAAAACTCTGTCTCTAGTACAAATATAAAAACTAGCTGGGTGTTGTGGCAGGTGCCTGTAGTCCCAGCTACTTGGGAGGCTGAGGCAGGAGGATCGTTTGAGCCCAAGAGTTTGAGGTTGCTATGGGCTATGATGTCAAGGCACTCTGCTGAGGGCAACAGAATATGACTCTGCCTCAAAAAAATAAAAAAAACAATCCAACACGTATAGGTTTAGTCCCATTATCAGGCTGAGGCAAGAGAATTGCTCAAGCCCAAGAGTTTGAGGTTGTTGTGAGCTATGATGATGCCCTGGCACTCTACCCAGGGCCATGGGGTGAGACTCTGTCTAAAAAAAGAAAGAAGAAATTCAGCAATTTGGCAACAGCCAATACATTTGGCTGTGTTTCTGCCCTTGGAGGTTGATATTTAATCCTCAGTCTGGGGAATCTGAGTAAACTGTGGTGACCAGGCCCTTGATGCTCAAGGCATAGTGTGCTAATCCTATTTCCTCGAGGGTGTGCAGACTGGTGTTTAAGTGACCAGCAAAGGGAGTTGGGCCAGAGGTGCAAAATGGCACCAAGGGGCCACGCCTGTGCTCCACACAGAGCCACTCACGAGTCTGGGATGCTGAACACGTAGGGTGTTTCTAAGCAATGCTGGCTGAGAGAGAAGAAAGCCATCGTGATGTTTTCTAATGGGTTAGCAGTCTATGCAAGCTCCATCTCAGAGCAGGGCGTGAATCTGCTTTCGAGTCCCCATTCTTCAGTGGCACTGAATCCTCAGTTCTATGTAGTGCAAGGGTATGTGGGGGTGAGGTGGGGAAGAGGGTGAGGGTTACTCATTGACAGGGAGCCCTCCGGGGAGCCTGCCACTCTCACAGTCACCACCCTTGTGTCTCGGGCTGGCCCACGGGATGCCACCCACCCTGGGCTTTGGGATGGTCTGTGTAATCCAAGGGCTCTGAGACAAAGTCTCAGTACGTCACCCTCGGTAGAGTGCTGTGGTGTCACAGCTCACAGCAACCTCAAACTCTTGGGCTTAAGTGATTCTCCTGCCTCAGCCTCCCAAGTAGCTGGGACTACAGGCACCTGCCACAACGCCCGGCTATTTTGGGTTGCAGTTGTCACTGTTGTTCGGCAGGCCCAGGCTGGGTTTCAACCAGCCAGCTCTGGTGTATGTGGCTGGCTTCCTAGCCACTGAGCTACAGGCACTGAGCCTAGATTTGCTTTTTTGAATTAACAGGATTTGCCTGACTTCAGAGGCCCGTTCATTCCAGGATCTGGGACCCCAGCGATTTCTCCCCAGAAATAGGGGCAAAATAACAAGGGTTATTGTGGGTTAGAGACATAAGTGCAGGGGCAGCCCTGGCTGCAGACTCCTCACCTGGTTCCTCCAGTCTGAATTTCTCTGGAGAATCACTGGTGACTTCTGCAAGGACCGGGAGTGGACTGGGTCCCTTGGTTGGAGTCTGCAGCCCCTGCACACCAGGCCTCTGGTGGAGAGCAAGCAGCTTGGTCTCTGGAGCAGGGGGAATGTCATTGGGAGGGTCTGAAACTTTCTGGAGACTTCGGCCTGGCTAGCTGGAGTGGCTCTGTGACCCTCCCAGACGCATTTTGAGGGAATTGGTTTCAGCTTTCACAAAAAATGCTAATGTTGATGTTGTTTATGTCTGCTGGTATTGTTTCTCACTTTAGAATTACAGCTTTCGTACATTAAGCTAATTTCATAATACTGCATTAACTTAATATTCCATAAATCACGCACGTCAGATTGGATGGTTACGGATGCACAAAACCCAAATTTACTACTCAGACCCTGTAAACACATGTATTCATAATTTGCTCCAGCCAGCCCTTGTGCCGCCATATAGGGTTAAGGAATTACACGTTCCAACTCCAGGCACAGATCACGCTGCTCTCTCTCTCTCTTTCTGCAATTGTTCTCCATACAAATTGAAACAATATATTTCCAGCCACTTCCACAGTTGTAATTACTAGCAAAAATCGTAATACTGTGAACATATTTTAAACACCTGCACTTTTGGTCCAATTCATTTTTTCCCCCCAAGCTCTGTGTTTTCATTTGAATAAGGTGGAGAAAGTACCGGTGGCAGCAAAGGCAGGGATCCCCCCTGCCCCAAGATTATAACTTTTGACTTGGTAGGAAGAGAGAGAGAAGAGATTGATAGAAGCAACTCAGTTTCACACTCCTCTCCTCCCGTCCTTCTCTCTCTCTTCACCTTGGCAAAAGGGATTTAATTGCAGCTACACGGCCTTTTCTGTCTCTGGGTCTTCTTGCAAGGGTGCAAAGTTCTACGTTCCACCCAGCTTGCTGGTTCCAGGGAACAAAGGGAAGCTGTCTGTGGGGGAAATGGTGGTGGGCTGGGGCATGGAGGAACCTCTGTAGGTTTTTAAGCACACACTGTCTAATCGGGCTCTGACAAGTCCATTATAAATCAAAGGTCTGGTAAGTGGGGATGCCAGGAATGTTTGATCTCCTTCCAAGCCTTGAAACAACTTGCTTATTTTTTCTGCAGTTTGGCTCCTCACTAAAATAAAACATTGCGAGATGAATGTTCTGACGGGTCATTGTGTGTCAAGCTGTCACTCTGTAATGGTTACATATTTCAGCTGTATTGAGGTGGTGCCGGGTTGGGGGAGGTCTGGGGGAAAGAGAGAGCGAAAAACAGAGAGAGAGAGAGAGAGAGAGAGAGAGAGAGGGTAAGAAGGAGACAAAGAGTAACAAGGTCTCTGCTTTCTCCTTGTGGCTGATCTTCATTTAAACCAAACACTTGTCATGTTCAGGGGAAGTTTTATAAATTTTTAATGATATTGGGTACAACTGGTGCTTTGAAATTTGCTGTACTTTAATTTTTTCTTCGTTAGCAAAGGTTCACTAATGCATTGAAGTGCTGAGAGCGTATCCTGGGGATGCCACGATAATTGTGTTGTTAATAATATTGTGGCACTGGTAATGTTCTCCTGGTAATCAAGGCATGAGATTTTTTTTTAATATATTCAGTTATTACACTGCATCTCGTACAAATCATGTCAATTACAATTGCCAGCCTGTGACAGTTAAAATAATTGTATACGTTTTCTAGAATTTTCCATTGGCTTGGCTAATCAAGCTAAAAAAAAAAATCAACACATTATTTGCATTAATTTTGTTTCTAGTCTATTTCCACTCCTAAATCATTTGTCCATCTACCTCAAAAGGCAGAACAGTAAGTATTTTAATAATAAATATACAAACACGTTCACACCAACCTAATTTAAGAATACTCCTATAGGTCTAGCAAGACAGAATCATCTGGAAGGAATGTTTTGTGTGACTGGGTTTATGACTTTCACAGTGTGCGTGAATGCAGATAGCAAGTTCACGCTGGATACACGCGGGGCGTGAGGGTGCTGTGTTTATACAGACAAACCCTGTAAGAACATTCATTCCAGCGTTTTCTATTTCTGTACTCAGGCTGTAGTTCTGTCTAGGTCAGGAGAATTGCGTGATTTTGGTCTTTCCTTTTGGGCTTCACTGAAATAGCTCAATATTCTCCTGCACCAGCAAATGATGTATGTAATGCTTTGCAGAACAGTGCTGCAAATTTGCAGCTCAAACGCTGGTCTTCCACCTCTGTGAGCTCTATCTCCCGACTAGCTCCAAAGCTTGCTTTATTTGGAACTAAAATAGCTAAACGTTCAGAAAGTACTGAATGTGTGAAGCCGGCTGCACACGGAATCCTCTCTGGTGTCTCAGCAAATCTCCCCCCAAAGCCTGGGCTCTTTCTCCTTCACCCAGCGTCCCTCCCTGTCACAGCCAAGAACGGGGAGGGGTTTCTGTTACACAGAGGCATTGTGAATGAAGACCCCAGGTTGCACTGGAGAAGGGGAAGAGATACTCGGGGTTGGGGGGTGCGCCTTGTCCTGCCTGACTGTCATTGTACACGGGGACAGTGAGTGGGGACGCTTCTCAGGTAGACACTGGAGAGGGAGTCAGCCTGTCCTGTCTTTGCTGTGAATCAGAGAGGCTCAGAAAGCAAGCAGGGAGCTTAACAATTTCTCAAGGAGCCCTCAAACAAGAAAGAACATCTCTTTGCAAAATAACAGTCACAGAGGGGATCTGAGCAATGGCAGGGAGACCTGTTAGGATTATTTGAGAAATTATCCAGCAGCCTGATGATATTATTTGCAGAATAATAAATAAGCTCCCTGGTCTGAGTCCCTTTTCACACCCCCCACCACCACCCAGGCTCTCTACACTCTTCCCAACCACGTCTGGGGCATCAAGGTTTTGCACCAGTTGGCTACAGGTTATGGGGGTCAGGGCAACAAAATATCCCCCGCCCCTTTTTAATGCAATCATATTCTCTTAAACATGGCTTGAACAAATCATCTCTCAAAACGTAGAATTTATTTCTCAACTTTGCCTGGAGGTACAGCAGGAAGAACAGATTTTTCCCCTCTCTCTGGCCCTTTGAGTCCTGACCACACAGAATGGATGGCTTTAGAACTGTACACGGACAGGAAAATCAATGCGTCATACCAGGAGGCTTCAGGGGTTAGGTTCCCATGTCCATGTCAACAAGGCTATTGGTTTTTTTAATGCTCCAAAGTTATCACTTCCCGGCTGCTAGAGCCACTGCTGTGACTTGTGTGGTCAAATCTTAACAAAAGAATTTCTCTCTGCCCACCACTCAGTGGCATGGAATTTAATTACTGTGCAGAGAGAATTTTTCTAAGTATGACAATCGAAAACAGGCCCCAACCACAGACGGTCCCAGGGCGACTTGATGGTGCATTACAGGGGGCACCAGGGTTCTTGCTGGGAGCTGGAATCCCATGTCTGTGCCAGGCTGGGGGACGGCAGGCGAGGGGTGGGTCTCTGGGGCCTCTGGGCAGTCTGGACATGAAGCTCTCTGGGATAGAGGACAACCTGGGCTTCTTGGGTGGAATCAGAGGTGTGGACAGCCAGGATGGAGGGCATCCCTCCTGCTTTAAATGCCACTGGTCTATGAAAGAGGCAATTCCTCAGGAGAATAATGTGTATTAAATAAAGACCAACGTGCCTCCATTAGTACTTTCTGTCTTTACATGTTTAAACTGTATCCCTACCTGAGGCCTTGGCTCAATCTTTGTTGGTGTAATCAGTCCAACCAACAGCTGCACTGGGTTTGCTGAGCGGGGAGGAAGCCCTGGTAACCAGACCTGGAATTTCTCAGCCTCCTGGAGAGAGCTTTAGCAGCACCAGGTCCAGGTTCCTCCTAGAGGTGGCCCAGGGCCAGGCAGACCCAGTTGCCCTCCTAACATGGCCCTCTGGTCTGTTTTCCTCCTGGCCAACGTCCCTTCCCTAGCCCTCTTCCAGAGGCTGTCCTGTCGGTGGTGACACAGTGCTAACGCCACAGTGCTGGAGGCCGCAGTGAGCATTGCTCACCAGCAGCGGCGGATGAAAAGGCAGTGCAGATGTAATTTGTTTTCAATGGCTGTTTCAAAAGAATAATTGTGGTGACATTGCGGGATCAATATTATAGATTTTTGTTTTCAAGTACACTGTATGTGTGGTGCTAAGGGGAGGCAGGAAATACAGAGCTGCAGCTTGAATACGATAAAAATGGATTGAGGTCTGCGGGAGTGTGTCACTGCTGGCCGCTGCTGGCCACCGCGGGCCTGGAACGCCATTGGTGGGACGACTGAGCTCGTTCTTGGGGCTGGTGTTTTCACGGTGAATATGTGCACATTTCCTGCAGTTTTCCTCTTCTGCTTCTTCTGGGCCCTGTTTCCTGAATCTCTGTGGAGGAGCTGGGGACACAGTTCTGTAATCACAGTGGTGGCTTCTCTGGCTGGCAAGCCGGGGTGGCAGGGGGTGGTGTGATCAGTGTGCTAGGAAGGTGTGAGAGGATTTATGAAAAGGGCTGGACATTTTCTCGGGGAAATGATAGCTTCTGGCCCAGATAGGGGGTGAGGGGGAGCGATGCATTTCCTGCAGCAATTTCTGTGTCATCTCTAAAGCACAGTCCTCCTTCAAGTGCCTATGGGTCCCGGGTTGATGTAGGGACCTCGGTGGGAGTGGGAGCAAGGCCCCAAGCTCAGGGACAGGACAGCACGCTCTTCAGAGATGCACTCTGCTTGGGAAGCTGGTCTGAACGAAAGGACTGTCGCTTTTAACATCCCAAGAATTCTGGATGAGGTGATCAAGACCTTCTGAGTTAAGGCGGGTTTCCTGACTTCGGGGTAACTAAACAAAAATGTAGATCCCAGGGTGAAAATTATATGAACAAAGAATTAGTAATAAAGCTGAATAAATGTAATGAGATGTGAAAGAGAGCATGGTGGGCACTTTCCCCCCGTCTTTTGTAATTAGCCCTTGAAGGAATTAAAAAAAAAAAAAAAAAGGAAATCCTGGCAAAATACCCTTCTACTTGCCGGCTTCAAATTGTTCAATGAAAATAATGTATTTGCAGGTGAGAGTATTGTTTAGGCAGAGAGCAGGATTTCTACCTGATACCCAGGAGTACACGCAGTATGTAAGAGCTAGAAGTCCAAGCCACTTGTTGGACAGATGGGGAAACTGAGGCACTGCTGTTTCTGGGTCCTGGCGTTTGGTCTCCCAGTAAGGTTGAAGAAACCACACACTCTGACCTCTGACCCCAAATTTCCCAAAGCCCACGAACTTGCCCTCCATTTGGGTATATTTTGTTTGAAAATATCACTATGTCTTTTGTTATTGTTTGTTTGCTTTTGTTTGTTTGTTTGTTTTTCCTTTCTTTTTTCTTTTTATTTTGAAATCAAAGACAAATACACCGTCCAGTTCTGGATTCCTTTGAACAGTCATAATATCTATCCACACAAGGGCTCTCATCCTTTGTGGCGGCACCTGGCTGGTGCAGAGTCCCTGCCACCTGCTATGGGTGGGGCTCCTGCTTCCTTACGCCTTCATGCTCAGCCCAGAGAGCCTGCGAGTTTGGTGCCCCCATCCTGGAACTCGGCTGTTTCCTGTTCTGACACCTGTCAGCACTCTTGTTAATTCAGCAGAGTGCTATATACCAGGGGCACATTTTTCTCAGTGTTAGGCTCTCAGGAGCTAGAATGCATAATTCCACATAGATCACGATAGCGGCCACTTATATCATGGAGCTATCCTTGTTTCACATAACAAATTTTATGAATAGCTCTCCCAGGATCCTGGCTGGTCTCTTGTCTAGGGGAAGCTCATAAGAGGAGAGTCAGTAGGACAAACCATACACCCCACCACTGTTGTTGATCTTTGGCCTATATCTGTATCTCATCATCTCTGCCCTCCTTATTCTTGGCTAGCATTTCTACTGGTCTAAGTTGGTGCAATGACAAAGTTCTCATACCTAAAGGGTATAATCCTTATGGTCACCATGACCTTCTCTAGCCCTGGCTGCTGTGGTCATTTATCTGCTTTCATGATAGAGCACTATGGACAAGGGTGTCAGAAGGAATCAACTGGCTTCCTCCATCGTCCAATGACAGCTCTCTCTCCTCCTGTCTTTTCTTGCTAGACAAAACCCCAAAGGAACAGGTGACAGCTATAATTAAAAATGTAGTAAGGGTGAGGTGTAGTGGCTAATGCCTATAATTCTAGCACTCTAGGAGGCCAAGGTGGGAAGATCACCTAAGCTCAGGAGTTTGAGACCAGCCTGAGAAAGAGCAAGAACATAAACAAAAAAACTAACCAGGCATTGTGGTGGGTGCCTATAGTCCCAGCTACTTGAGAGGCTGAGGCAAGAGGATCTTCTGAGCCCAAACGTTTGAGGTTACTGTGAGCTGTGATGCCACTGGACTCCACCCAGGGTGACAGAGTGATAATGTCTCAAAAAAAAAAAAAAGTGATGGGGGTCCTGCTAAGTTCCCTGTGGAAGAGTTCCTTGTATTAGAATCAGAACCTCTAGCTCCACAAGGCCTAAAGTCACAGTGATAGTAAACACAAACTCCCTGAAAGGATCACTGGGGAGGACGCTACGTGGGGCCGCTGCAACTTTCACTCTTTTAGTCCTGACTTTCTGTGTTTAACTTGTGGGAACACAGAACCATAACAATTTCATTGCTTTGGATTTTACACTGGGTCCTGAGAAGGATGTTCTGTTCCTCCAGGGTATGGGCTCCAATTTGGGGCCTGAGCTGAATGTCACAGGGGCCATTTTACTGCCCATGATGTGGATAGATGTGATAGAACTGGTGGCTCACACAATTGTGTTCACACCTTGGTACAGTGCAATGTTACCTGGGCTCTAGTTTTGTTATAAACCCTTGCATACCAGTACTAGCTATAGACCTGCAGCCAAGAAAGGAATGCCATATCCAAAGTATGTATCAGTTCCGGTTGATTCGAATTGCTACATTTTCAAAGGTAGAAGGGGTCCTGTGGGAGAAAGTTGCCCCAGGTGGATAATCAGTATTCTTTTGGTGTAAAGCCATGCTGGGGACTTGGTGACAGCATTGGTCTTTGTTGCAGGCAAGTTGGGTGTTTGGCAGTGGTGGTAGCTAGATTAGTGTTCATGAATAGTCATTCCTGATACTGGGCACATGTGTGATTTTTGTGCTGTTGTGTCTTTGCTCCATTCACAAGGCCATTGTGGAAGCCCAGCAGAGCCCAGCTCCATTCATGAGACTGGCTGATGTCGATTGGCTGAAGCATTCTTTCAACTTGATTGTTCAATGCTTCCTCCATTGCTGTGAAATGCAAGGATCATCCCATGTGTATACTCTCATAGATCCATCCTTAACCCTTTTTCCCAGGACCCCTTGTCTGCAGTTTTCAATTGTTCTTCCTCCAGTACTCTTGACCAACCGGCTAAGCTATTTGCCACTGCCTATGATTCTATGTATATATATTCTTGTGTCCAGCCACTTCTTCTTCTGTACAGAGTGAATTAGTGGGCTCTACCAGAAGCTCAGCTATTGGGAAGAATTTTTCCTCACTACCATCTTTCCAGGCCACAACCATGTGGGACTACAGCATAGCAGAGGTCTCTTTGCAACCTGTATTCACATATTGAGATGGGTTGAGAACCAAGCTTGGCCTTTTTCCTTCCCACCAGCTGGTCATAAGAGTCCTTGTGGTCCCATGGTTGTTAGCTGAGGGCAGATGTGCTGGTGCTTCAGCAGCAGGCAACATGGAGGTCTGGGCTACCAGCTTGTGCTGCTTACTCAAGCCAGTGAGAGGTGAAATTCTTCTATCTCGTAATGGGTAACTTCTGGATCTGCATGACCCTGTGACTTGGTGGCTCTGACAAAACTCAGTTCATGAAGAATACCAAGGGCAGGCAATTTGTCTCTACCAGGGCCTGGGGTGTACCATTAGCTGTTGTTTTTGTTTTATTTATTCATATATGGAGTACAACTCCTTCCTGCATAGATTCTGCATAGTCTTTTCCCTCCACCCTGACCTCTGCGTCTACTGGATCATGAGGGATTGCCCAGTTCTTGATCTTGTTGCAGAAATTTTTCTTGACTTATATTCCTGTCACTCAGTAAATGGGGAGGAAGGAAACTCTGAAATGGGTACTAGCTGCCTCTGGGGTCCACAGGACCCTACCTGTCAGAGAGCTTTTTGAAAATTGGTCAAAAGTGTAAGATGCAATAATTTGTACTTTCCTTTGTATGGGGTGCCCTGGTATATGTTAGACCATTGCACCCTTAAAAACTTTATTGATGTGGTGGTTTTCTGAGTTTTCTAAGGGCTTATCTCCCATCCACTGGAGTTCAGGAATCTCTCCAAGGTCATCCACAGCCACCCTTCAGGTTCTATGTCATTTTTGTAGGAAGAAGACTGGTGAATTAAACGGGATATGATGGGAGCTGCCACCTCCATCATACCTGTATTTTCTATGTTGGATGGGTTCAGGAGAAATTTTAGGGACTCCCACTTGTTCATGATAGATCTCACTTAAAGTCCAAGGAACTGTGCTGGAGATCTACCAAGTCCAAGTGTACCCATTTCAATGATACATTTTGGGAACTTGAAAATTGTTGAGTGCCCCAAATATAAGATCCTTAATGCTGGATCCAGGCTAAGATTTGATTTTTACCTGATTCCATGTGTACCCCCTCAGGCCATTTTTCCAGGAAGCAGGAGAGGATGAGTACTGGGCGGATGCTGGAGACATTGATCAGGAAGGGCTGAGCCCAATTTGGGGTTCAGACTGAGGAGGCTGCGGAAGGTTTGATGAAGTAGACTGAGGTTTCCAAATGTGTGAGACACACAGATGATGTTAAATAGTTTAAGGATAGTATTTTTATACATTAAATTCTGGTGAGTTACCAGGTGAGAAAGTTATTCCTTTTCCAGTTCAGCATGTTTGAATGTCTGCTGTGGTTCCACAATGGACAGGCTGAGTTCTCTTGGCTGACAGTTGGGATGAAAATAAGTTTGCTATCAAACATGGCCTGGAAGTGGACTGTTTTGCTATAGTATTATCTTCCTCCAAGTCTAAAGGCAGAGTTAGCTATTCTCTTGTCCTGATTTAAGAAATATCAGGACAGCTTCCTGCACAGAGGCTAATGTGCTTTGTTTGCTTAACTTATGGCTCCAGCCTAGTCCCCACCTTGGATATGACATTTCTATCTTCTGAATGTGAATAACACACATAACCTGTGTGGGCTGCAAAATCAGAGGAGTCACCCAAATGTCACCAATCTAAATGTGGTGGTGGTGGGGGGGGGAAGGGAGTACTCTGTTTTACCTTCTTGTTCTGAAAAATTTTAATTTATGTGTAGCATAAATTACTTCCTAGGATTTAAATTGACTGAATATTGAGCTCCTTTGGGTCAGTCAGCTAAGGGTAAGGACTCCCCCTCACTGGAACTAATTTTGCTGGAGGTCAAAAGTGGAATAACCTTGGGACTCAAGAGTCTTTTGATCAACAATTTTTCTTTGGGGCAAGAAATCCTAAGACTGTGTATGTGTTTTCTATTGCTGCTGAAACAAATTCTAATAAACCCAGGGGCTTGAACAGTATCAGTTTATTATCTTACTGTTCCCTCAGTCAAAACCTGACACGGCTCCCAATGGGTCAGCTGAGCTGTGTTCCTGGGACAGAGTTCATATCCCCCCATCTTCCAGCTTCTGGAGGCCACTCTCATGCCTGTTCTCATGGACCCTTACCGCATCTCCGATGGTAACCGTGTTGTAACTCTCTGGTACTTTCTTCCTGTCTTTGTGGCTGATCAAAGCCAGAAATGGCTCTTGTTTTTCAGCTGGTTAGTTTGGAGGCCTCCCCCCCCTCGAATAGTCCAGGGTAATCTCCCCTTCTCAGGGACACATGTCTTTCATCCCATCTGCAGATTTCCTGCCCTGTAAGGTAACACGTCACAGGTCCAGCATGTGGATGTTTTGGGGGGCCCATTATTCTGCCTACTGCTAATGGATTGTGACACAGAAAAGTCATAAGGAGCCTCGGATTCTGTTTTACAACCCCCTCCTCATGCTGGAATTCCTTCTGAGACATTCCTAATGGATGCACACCCAGCCCCCTTAAAGAACAGCCTGGTCAGAGACGGTTCACACTGCGCTGAGGGTCTTTTCTAAGGAAGCTCTGTTCTCTATCCTCTTCAACAGCTCTTAAGTTTTTTTTTTTTTTTTTTTTTTTTTTACTTTTAGGCTTAAATTTGAAATTTTGTAGAATGAACACAGAAAAAAAAAGGTATCTTTTCAGGATTTCTGATTGGCTCCTCAGGGCTGTGTCTCAGACAATGCTGTGTTTGCTTATATGTTCTAGGTTTGAATTTAGATTTTTCCCACCAGATGCCACGTGGCCCGAGGTGTCTGTCAGGTGATGAGCAGGTACAAGCTGATTTAGCCTTCAGCTTTAAGTAGCTCTCGACCTGAGGGGAAGCCTGGAGATAGATCAGAGTCCTGTTCTTATGATCCATTAACTCATTGACTTATTCTCAATATTCGTGGAACCACTGTTCTAGGCACTGGGAATCAGCAGGGGCGAGGCAGAATTCTTTCCCTTCTGAGCTCTCATTCTCAGGCTGGGGGATGGAGTGGGAATTGATGAACAGTGAAGTCCATATTGTAGTATCTCAGGGAAACGGGTGCTAAGAAAAACAACAGAATACGGGCGGGAGAGATGGTCAGGAGGCCCTGTCTGGGCAGGTGGCATGGAATAGAGCTATAAATGGAGCTGTGGTATTCCATCCATCTAGCAGAGGGAGAACAGTACAATAAAGGTCTGAGACATTAACCAGGGTTCATTTCCTTTCCTTATTTCCCTAGGTGCTTCTTCCTTTCCTGACCCCCAGCCAACCAGCTCTCCCTGAAGCTCAGAACTGTGGCGTCCACTACCCCACATTGTCGGAGTGGAACCAAAGAGCAAAGAGAGTGGTGCTTTCTAAAGTTTCATGATGGGTTTCAAGTCGATGACAAAGCATTCTGAATTGCTAGAGCCAGGGTTTGTCTGAAGGGCTTAGGGCTTCAAGTTTACATCACCAATAATAGAGGAGAAGAATGCAAACTATCTCCTAGAGTCTGCATGGACATTACCTGGGGTGTGTGAGGGAGAGAGGGGGGCGGTGAAGAGGGCTGGAGTATGTCCCATGATAGCCACAGACATTCTGTGTGATAGGAATTACCATGGATGAAGAAAGGACAGGAATCTCTTGCTGAGGTTTCCAAAGCGACTCTGAGGCGACTCCTTCCTTCCTTCTTCTTCTTCTTTTTTTTTTTTTTTTTGAGAAGGAGTCCCTCTATGTCACCCTGGGTAGAGTGCTGTGGCGTCACAGCTCACAGCAACCTCAAACTCTTGGGCTTAAACGATTCTCTTATCTCCGCCTCCCAAGTAGCTGGGACTACAGGTGCCCGACACAACGCCCGGCTACTTTTTGGTTGGAGGTGTCATTGTTGCTTAGCAGACCTGGGCTGGATTTGAACCGACCACCCTAGGTGTATGTGGCTGGTGCCCTACTCACTGAGCTATGGGCGCTGAGCCCCACTGCTTTCTTGACCCAGATTCACGGCCCCCCATTCCAGCATGTCTTAGCTTGCCCTTAACTTCTTTACTGAGTGCCTACAGGGAGTTTTCTTCCCAACCTTGGGTCCTGAGGACCCCAAGTGCCCCGAGGACCCCACATATCCCCAAATGCCCTAATAGAAACATTGGGGTTGATCTGAGCCGATGGGGTCTGGCAAACAGGACGGATTGACCTCATTAGTTATCTCATCACCTAGAAAATGCTTCTGAGATATTTCCTTTGGGCTGGTTAACTTCAAACACGAAGGAGCTCATTAAATTGGAAACAGCTGAATGTTTCCAATTTGCCGTGTTCCCTTTGACTAGCCCAGGAGCCTTGAGTCACGACGGGGGCTGTGCCCACCGAGCCCACCCTCCCCTGCTGGCCCCGCCCAGCCTGCTTGTCTGGCTTCTTTGGGGTGTGAGGATGGCTTTGCCTGCAGTAAGCTGAGCCACCCCTGGGTTAAGTGCTGAGTATTAGTATAATGCTTAGCAGGGGAAGTATAGGACTTCCCAGCACTGGGAAGCTTGTATGGTGACTGGCTTGGGAAAGATTGCCTGACCAGCCATGCCTGGGAAAGGTTGCCACAGCTCTGACTAATAAGGATCCAATCCCCAACTTGCCTGTTAAAACAGCTGGAAAATCTGCAACCCCATTACGTGAGGAATTGGGCAAATATCTTGATGCAGAAAAGCGGCGTGTGTACCCTGGTACAAATTATGCTTTTATAGTTCTTTTTTACATCCAAACATTACTCTTTGAGAGCCGTCATATTTTATGAAAACTTTTATTAACATTTCAAAATGACCTTACCCTCATGGTGGGGGTCTATCAGTCCCAGGAGCCATAACCTATTTAAAACATTTTTATCTTTACAAACACAATAAAGTAAGCTGTCTTCAACATAGATTTTTAGATCTCATTAGAGATACTTTTAAAGAAGGTAGTGCATCTCTTGGGAAGATAATGACAGGTTGTAATCTTTGCATGCAAAGTTTTCAAACATGATCGCTTTGTGCAAATGTGTAGTTTCATCTTGTGAGCTTTGTCACCAGATCTGCTTTGTCATCACTCTGGTATTCAGTGGGGACCGTTAGGGCTCTGGCTGCCTTCAACAGGGCAGGCCACTGTGGAAGGGGTGGAGCTGGTAGTTCCTCAGGCGTGCCCCCCAACTTGGCTGAGCTGTGGGGGTGGGGTGAAGGCTCGGGCAGGACATGAGTTCGGGAGAGCTCATGGAGGCTGGAGAAAGACGATGCCTTTCCTTTGATTAAAGCTCACTTGTTCTTCCAGGTTGTAAATGAAGCTTTCCTCTTGGGAAGTGACTGGCTTTAAGGTGGCAGCTGAGGTGAGTAATTTTTCAGGAATGCTGCCTCCAGCGGGCCAGTGTTCTAAAGGCTTCTCTGCTTAAATGGTCTTTTTATGCAGCAAGATAACGCAGCCTGCTCATTGCTAAATCAGGCCTATTTTCTGAGGAATGGTTGCATTCAGAGCACTTCTAATTTGTGGGAAGAAATGCAGACCATCTCTCCAGGAGTCTGCTTTAAGAGGACATCATTTCTCCACCAGCTCTGCCTTGGGTCAGTGTGCAGAGTGGCTTGCATGCCATTCCCTGTTGCTTCCACCTCCCGGGGACACTCTGATTTATTAGGATTCAACAAGCCATCTCCTCCTCCTGACTCAGTCCACAGGACGCACGCTCCCTCTTTCTTCCCCTGCTCTCTGGCCCCTTTCCTCCAGAGCTAAAAGGCAGGAGAAGGGTCACTTTGCAAATGTTCCCTCTGTCCTGTGGGAAACATTGCCGATGAGGTTTCATTCCTTTGGAGCTGGTGACAGTGGCATCCAGGGGCTCCGGTGTCCTCGGGGAGGCCAGGGCGCTGAGCAGGCAGGCAGTCCTGCTGCTTTTCTGATTGTGGGATGACAGTGAGCCCAGAGTGTTTTTGAAGGCTGGAGAGATGAAGCCAAACACACTGGTAATTGAATACTATTACTACACCAGCATTTGAATGCTGACCTCATGAGTGTCGCACCGCTGAAAGCCTCCAGATGCTCGGCCTTCTTGAGCGTCCTTTTCTAGGAAGCTCACTTACGCAGCACGGTTCTGGTGTGACATCCACCATAAAGCTTCTTGTTGAGATAGGTAGTTAAGAGTCCGGATTTTCTGGGAAGCAGGACAAGGTTGGGGTCCCTTCTTGGTGCTGGCTGTCTGCCTTGATTTTGTCCCAAGTGGTTGCTTTCTCCAGGCAGGAGGAAACAGCTTCCCAGTCAGACCTGAGCTGCTGATTGCAAAGGGTGTGGAAGACTCTCTGGCTTTAGGACAGGTGCAGCAGAGTTTTGAAGGTGACCCAGCACAGCCTTAAGACTAATTGCCATGTCATTAGCTTCAGTCTACATTGTGGTCCACGCCCGGCTATGGGATCTCAGAGAGCTGGTGGTGGAAGGTTCACGTGCACAGTAAGACTCTGGATCCAAGGTGACCTCTGAGCCAGGAGGTGGGCCTGATGCAGACAGTAAAAAACAGAAGCAATGGCTGTAACACAGGCCTCTGTCCCTTGTCCCTACAATGGGGGCCTATTCTTTGTCTATGGCAAATGTATCTTACTCTTCAAGGCTCTGTCTTGCTCTTACTCTGTAAACCTCCCTTTCTCTTTCTTAATAAACTTTGTTTCACACTTACTTACTTCGAGGTGTCTGGTCATTTTTTGACCAGGACAGCACTCCAAGAACCAAGTTCCCAGGCAGCTGCCTGAAACCCCAACATTTTAGGATGCAGATAGCTGCCTTGAAACCCAACAGCAGGATACGGGTTTAGTATATAGTTTATCTCACGAATAATATAAATATGGCCTGATTCCTGTCTTGGGGCCACTGCTCATCTTACTCCCCGTGGATGCCTTTGTCCCCGAGGCCCCAGACACCCCCTCCTGCAGGAGAGCTCTGGGCTCCGTGTCTGACTCCACCCTGACTCTGCCCTCAGCAGCCCTGTGGCTGCCACCAAATTACTCGCCTCCCCTGTGGGATAATAATGACCCACCTCACAGGTGAAGGTTAAATGATTAACAGGACAGGAGGAGTAGTGCTTGGCACGTGGGAGACCCTCCAGAAAAGTGGGAGCTCTATTATTACTGTGGTTTTCCTGGGCTCTCTCTGGAGAGACTATTTTCCCCTGGTGGCCCTGCCCTGCTCCCCAGCAGAAGGGACACAAAGAAAGGGGCTTCAAGGTGGTGGGAGGGAAGCCTGGTCTGCGAAACCAGCCAGTCTGCAGGGGCCAGTAGAGTATGGATATGAAGTAACCTAGGTAACCAATGACCATTAGAAAGAGACAATCAACAACCAATAGAAAATAAGGCAATACTGCCTAGAGGTGCCAAGAGGCCAATGAGAGGCTTGCAGCCAATTTTAAAGGGAGCATTTATTGCAAGGACTTTACGTCTGCAAGTCTCTTACCCTCTCTCCTTCACGGGAGGCACCCACTTTAACTCTCTTTGGAAGTGCTCTTAACTTGCTCTTTGTTCTTCCTAAATGAAATGTCTCTTTGCTACCCTGAAACTTGTTTGGGTTACTTTTGCTTTGTATCCACCCTACCTGTGCCCCTCCAGTTCTATTCTCAGTCCCCACTCACTTTTGCTTTTGGTTACTGACGTGCCTTGGTTGAACTTTCTAGCTCAGCAGAGTGATCAAACCAGCTCAACTGGGTTTGGGGAATCGAGGCCCCCAACCCCAAATGAGACCCCAGGAGGTTTCTCACCCCTCCAACCCCTGTGCATGGAAGCACATGGCCGTAGGAGCAGGTGACAGGAGGGTGGTGAGGGGGGGATGTAGGGTTTGTGGCGATTTCGCCTCCTCTCTGTTGCGAGTCACACCTTGCCACGTCAAGCCTGCCTCCATGATAGGCTGAGGTTGGGGTCATTCTGCCCTTGGGTCAGGAGCTGTTGACCTTTGTCTGGAGGCAGATTTAGGATCTGGCTGCCTCCCATAGTACCCAGCATTCTTGGGGACATCCTGTTGGCCTGTGGGTGGTGTGTCCTGGCACTCACCTCTGCCTTGGTCTGTCATTTGGCTAATGCTTCTTTCCTTGACTCTACTTTCAGCCTCACCCACCATGCGTCATTGACTTATCCAACCTACAGATACATTTGGAAGGCCCGCTGCATCTGCGCAGACCCCGGAGGCGAGACGCTTTCTTCCACTCTTTCTCAGGTGGAGGCCGGCCAAGAACACAGATTTGCTCATTAAATATTTCTTCCCCTGGCTTTATTCATTCTGAGATTCTGGGTAAGTAATGAACTTGCCTGAAGCTTCAGTCTTTTTAGAAAAGATTGGTCTAGTTAGACAACAAGGGCGTGAGGCCCAATGCCTAGGTTAAGTTCATGAGAAAGAATATTTAGAAAATCAGTTTTTTTTCCTTTCGTCTGACAGCTTTTCTGATGGAGAAGCTGGATTGCAAACTTTCGATGTGGTCGTGTCATCCGGCAACTGGAAAACTGTAGCCCTCCCTAACCCAGGGACATTTTAATTTCCTTCACCCCAGGTTCTGCCCAACACGTCAGCCCTATGGCTACACAGACACAGTGTGGTCTGGGAGATATTCCCCCATTCAGTTGCATGAGCACGGAGGTGATGGTGGTGGTACAGGAGGTAAGAGGCTGTCAGCATTCACATTACAAGGACCAGAGACCCCTTTCCTGGGAAGAGAAGTGACAAACCTTCCCGTGGGAAGGGGATCACCCTTGAGAAGCCACAGAGCCCATGGCACCATCTCCACTGATCACAGTCCTTACTCCCAGAACCGTGCTGTCTAGGAAACCATTTAAACCGGGGAGAGGAGAATACAGCATTTGACAACGGTTGTTTTGTTTTAAGACACATGCATTAAAAATACATCTGAAATCCAGGGCACAACGAATCCAAATAATGTTATTACATATTTTGTTGTAGAAGGTCTTGAGGGACAGCTGGCTCTTCTCTCTTCGGAAAACTTGAAGAACTTGACTTTCGTGAACAAAGCATCTTTGGTTCTTCCTTCCCCCCCGCCCCCCACCTCTCTCTCTCTCTCTTTTTTCTCATTTCCTACTTTCCTATTTCTCCCGAGGAGACAAACAAATCTCTGAAGGACTATTAAGTTGCAAATATACCGGAGCCAAAAATAGAAGATAGAGCCTTATAAACATTTTGCATATTTTGGTGTAATTTGTTGAAAATAGTACAAAATATGCTCACAGTTGGCATCTAGAATGCAAATATTAGGAATCCAGTCCCCTGATACATTATGGTTTTTCAGCAGTATCGTGCAGGCTCGTCCAATAGCTATTGTGTGACTTGGTAGTTTGTTGGAGTGTGAATAATATCAGCGACTTGTCTGTGCAGTGTATTAAGGCAGATTCACGTTGCCGAGTTATCAGCTCCTGGAGAGGCCCTGGGGGTGGTGGGGGAGGGACAAAAGCCTAGAGTCAACTCAGGGGAAAAAACGGATACATGTATTTTTAACATCACTGGCGCTAGTTGCTTTTCCGAGCCATTTCCTTAAAATAAAAACCAGGCCAGGTATCAAAGTGTGCAGGGGGCTTTCATGTTCCAGAACAAGGGGGTTAAGTGGAAGGGCTCAGAATGAGGGAGTCTGCGGCGTTGTCTGAGCGGGTAGAAGTCTCTCCCACCCAGAGCAATGAGCCTGACTGGTTTTATGGCTGGCAGTAAATTTGTCTCCCCTCTCCCGTGACAGGTGAGGAGCCGTCCTCTCTTGAATGGGGGCTCCCACAGTGCATCTGGCACCCTCCGCACAGGTGAGCCTTGCCGGTCCTGAGTGATGACTGGTAAGAAAAACAAGATGTCTTTCTTGGTTATAAATTTAACTCTTCTATGATTAGTCTGGGCAATTAGGACACCCCTGGGGTTCAGTCTAGGGCTGAGACACAAGCTGGAAGTCTGATTAGCTCTGGTCTCTTGATGCTTGTTCCTCGGTAGTAAATGCCTGGCACATATAGTATTGATTTTCATTTAGATATCTTAATGTTTCCAGACAATCCCGGCAGATGTGGGCTGAACTCGGATCCACGGGAGCGCCGGTCTGCAATCTGCAAACATTTTTCTTGCCACTTTGTTTCATTTTTCCTAAACTTAACTGATTTGGAATCGGGAGATATAAATGAAAAATGCCGAGCTGGCCTATCAATCACGGCATGCACAAACATCGCCACTGCCCTTTCCTAACATCCTATTACCACCGGGTAGTTGGCTAGTCAAACAGGAATAAAAATTACACCACAAACATCATAAGTTAGGCTTGATTTGTTGAGCAAGTAGCCTGACAATTCGGTAAGAGTTATATACCTCAGCTTCGCTGAAAATCAGGCTTGTTATGGCTCTGGTACGTCTATAAAGATTGTTCATTTCATATAAAACAGCTACCTGCGCTGAACGCTCTGGAAGGAAGAATGATGCTGGTTATAAATATAGAGGAAAATCTATTTGTCTGCCCCTTCCTGCTGTTAGCAAGTCACATGGAGCGGCCCCTCTGGTATTTCTCGGCAGTGCGGGGAGTTCTCTGCGGCCACCTTCCCCTCTGCCAGGCTGGCCTGGATTGAAGCACATCATCTCTCTTTGTCATGTGAGATAAAGCAGTGAAGTGTGACCGGTGCCACCGCCTTGCTCTCTGCCCACCAGGGGGACGCTAATGATACTGAAAAACTAGACGGCATTGCACTTCAACCCAGCGCGAGGGGAAGGCTGTCTGTCGGCAGGCTGGGCTGGGTAGCAACAGTTAACGTCAGAAAAGATAAATAGAAATTATTAGAATGGGTTTGGAAGGGATTTCTTTTTATAGGGCAGGGTTGTATTCGTTTAAAGATACATTATTGGACTGTTACATCGGATTTGAAGCTGCTGGGTAATTAAAATGATTAACACCCCTTACTCATAGAGTTCAATTCATTAAAGTTTTAAGCACCCTTTGTGCTGAGCGCGGGAGAATAGGGCATCCACGTTGACTCACCCCGGGAGTCACTCAATCCGGCCTGGGTTTATCTTCCCTGATCTTTCAAGCCTCAGCAGCGTCCATTTCTAAGCTGCAGGAACACGTTGGGTGGAAAGCAGCAGTGTTAAACACTCACCCCGCAGGCTCCCGGGCTCAGAGACGGGGAGGGGAAAGGGAGTGGAGACCCCCAGAAAACCCTGCTAAGGAGGTCCCCGTGTCCTTCTCACAGGCGCTAGTTCCCTCCAGCGGCTGGTACCGGGGGAGTCGCTGCCTTTGAGGGGTTCGGAAGGTGTTACCTAAATAAGGACACAGCACTCAGGGCTGTGACGTCGGCAGAAGGCCTGTGCAGGGCGCTGGCTCCTCACCAACATGCCAGGATGTGCTGAAAATGCAATTCCCATCTTTAACCCTGTTCACATGCTTTAAAACAGGGCTGGTTTCCTGGGCCGTATTTCTCATTTTTGCATTTATAACATATCCAGCACCACGTTGATGAATGAATGGGTTATATATATATTTTTTAATTTTTGTTTTATTTTATTATTATTTTTTAAATTTCAGGTTAAAGTGGGGGTACAAGCAGGTCAGAATAAGTGCATTTGTTAGGTAGGGTCCTTCTTGCACTGGCGACCCGCACCCAAAAGGTGTGCCACACACCCCTACATTGTGCCCATTCAGTGGGGGAACCCCAAACCTCCCTCTGCCCTCTCTCCCCTCCTCTGGTCTCCCTCCCCCCCAACTTGAATTTAATTAAATTTTTCTCCTATGTGGGTGTGTATTAGTTCATCTACTGGCTTCATCACAAAATTGAGTACATGGGATATTTGCTTTTCCATTCTTCTGATACTTTGCTGAGAAGAATGTGTTTCACCTCCATCCAGGTTAATCCAAAAGATGTAAAGTCTCCATCTTTTCTTACGGCTGAATAGTGCTCCAGGGTGTTCACACCACAGTTTGTTAATCCAATGAATGGGCTGTGTTAGAGGGCACACTGGTGTGACAGCAGAATGAAAGTGCTACCGTCTTTAGGGTACATTTTCAGTCTATGGGGTTTCCCCACCTTGTTGCCCAATATTCAGAGAGAAATTATGACATACCCCTTTTTACTAAATCTCCTGTATGAACTTTAACCATCAGTAGCCATGATTTGCAAGACTGCTTGGGATGCAAGCTTATTCTTAAGGCAAAAACTTGTTCTTTTATCACCTTTTGGCTGATCCCTGGGCAGTGAACATCAGCACTTCTCAGCTGTGTGACCTTGAACAAGACAGCTAACCTCTCTGAGCTTCAGCTTCCTTATTTGAAGAATAGCGATTGATATGTCCTCTTTATAAGGATTGGAGAGTGTTAGGAACTAAGTGTCCAGTGCAATGCTGGGGTCGGTATGGAGGCTTCACGCACATCAGCGGGTCCCGTTAGCCCCATTATCCTGTGAATAACAGCAATGCTGTCTTGTGCATATCTGAGCATTGTAGATGCTGAGAAAAATGTGCAAAATGCAGCCAGCCATTTCCAGCTAAGAGTCGCAGAACTGCAGCCACTGTGGTCATTTTTGTAGCTGGTTAAAAGTTCTTCAGTCATCCCCTTGCCCAGATCACTAGTTGACATGGAAGCTTATGGAAAGGCTAGAAAGGGTCTATACTTTATATAACTGAAATGGAAAAGAGAGCGAGCAAGAGAACATTCATAAATATTGTTGCAAAAGTGGGTTTTATCACTCTGGGAGGCTGGGCCAGGTGATTGCTTGAGCTCACGAGCTCGAGAGGAGCCTGAGCAAAAGTGAGACCCTGTCTCAACTAAAATAGAAAAACTGAGGCATGAGGATTGCTTGAGCCCAGGAGTTGGAGGTTGCTGTGAGCTGTGACTCCACAGCACTCTACCCAGGGGTACAGCGTGAGACTGTCTCAAAAAAAAAAAAAAAAGTGAGTTTTATTTGGATCAGTGTATAGGGCCTGGCCCAAAGGTGTATGGTAGGAAGTAAGAAGAGGGTCCTCCCTCTCTCTGGGGCCCGGGCCTGGTCTCTGTGTCTCTCCAGTAACTTGGTTTTTCCTGGAGTGGGATATGCCAAAAGCTAATTATCCCCCCTGCCCCCCATGACTCACCATTTTCTACCATTTTCCTGAGTTGTGATCTGGAATAAAACGGTCTCTGTCAGCTCAGTAGAAATACACCATCCTACTGATGTTTTTATTTTATTTTATTTATTGTTTATTCTTTTTAGGTAGGACGGCTGTCAACACTGACTGGGACAGGCCAGCCAAGGTCATTGCTAATTTTCCTGATATAATAATGCCCCTTTAAATTTGCAAAGTGACCCAATTGGCATGATGAATTATATGATCACCCTAGACAGCAGGTGGTTCAGGCTATCGCCCAGGGAACTTGAAAGTCTTGCTAAAGTTAGGGTGGAGCAGTGGGGTCAGAGTCTGCCTCAAGGTTATCTGTGTGAGGTCAAGGCCATGGTCAGCGCTGGCTCCAGGGGCAGCCACAGGCATGCATTTGCTCCCACTTCTAAGATATATGCTCGTCACAGGAAAAAAAGAGATGTTAAAGAAAATGTCATTTTGAGTCTGTATGACATGTGTTTACTTCTGGGGAAAAGCTCATTTTAACTTTGGAGACCAATGTATTGGTTCATTTACCGAAGTCTAGGCTGACATCCATTGTATGACTCCTTGTTCAAGTGGTTTTACTCTGAAACTCTTCGAAATGGCTTTGGTGATTGTCAGATCAAAGTCAGCTGTCACATCGGGAGAGCTGTTTCCATCTGGACTTGGCAGTTGTCTAAAAGAATATCAGAAATTAAGAAGAACAGGGCGTAAGTAAACAGTGGTTCTCTTTCACCCTTTGTTTGGAGAGTTTTTTTTTGTTTTTTTGGTCATGGGAAAGAATGTAGCTGTTCCAAGTTGCTGTTGTTCTAATCCAGATTACAGAGAGTCACATGTCCTGTCCAAGGTGGGACCCAGCTAGGCTGAGGCCGTATGGGTGGGTTGCCCATGGGAACTCTCCCTCTCTCAGCCTGGACGTCCTACACTGCTGACCAAGCATTGTCACCAACACAGGCCTACTGGACATGAGCACGTCATGTACGTGAGAAAATGCTGGACCCTCATCCCACTTACAGTGGCCACCCTGCAGGCCACCAGTAGCGGAGCAGTGCTGGGTCCCCTACTGAGGCTCTTTCCTCTCCTGACACCTTCACGCTGATGTGAGCAGAGTCATCTTTGTTCCTTGGGCCCCAAACTGTCCATCTGGGTAGTTTGATGGAGAGGACTTGACAGTCAAGTCCCACTTTGCTACTTACTAGCTCGATTCTCTTAGGCATGTCCCGTCCCCTCCTTCCCCCCATCCCCTCCCTGCCCCTCCCCAAGCCCCCTTTCTCCCCCATTCCCTCTCTTCCCCCTTCCCTATTCTCTCTCTGCTCCCATCCCCTCCCTCCCCCTCCCCCATTCTCTCCCTGCCCCTCCCCCTCCCCCATTTCCTCCCTGCCCCTCCCCCCTCTACCTCCTCC
>CAUYRH010013690.1:0-27997 GCA_963574655.1 Perodicticus potto
TCATGAATGTTACATTAATCAGGTGGATAAAAATATCTCCGATTGTATGGGAAGCCCGCACACTGTACTCCAAGCTTGAATCATTGTACACAGTTATGACTCAATAAAAAATAATTAAAAAAAAAAAAAAAAAAAAAAAAAAGAAGACATCTGGTCACAGAGATGCTTACGTGGGAAGAGTCGTGAGAACAGGAGAGAACCGGCATGAGCCAAGGACAGAGGCCTGAAACAGATCCTTCCCTCTCAGCCCGCCGAAAAAACAAACTCCTGCAACACTTTGATTTCAGCCTTTAGCCCTTGGGATTATGAGAAAATAGATTTCTCTTTTTCCAGCCGTCCAGCTTCTGGTACTTTTCAATGGTGGCCCTAGCAAACCTATATGCCCGTGAAGAGAGGGAAGCATATCCTCTGAGGATTTCTAATAATGGGTCTGCACCACATGAAAGTTTAGCATATAAATTCATACAACCTTTCTGATCTTGGAATTCCTTATATAAACTTTAACAGAAAACATGGACATGGTATTGTGATGTTCTTTTAATGAGATAGGACCTTATAATAGTCTCATTATAGTTTATGGTATTCTATAGACGAAGCATTAACAACCATAAACTCACAACCCAAAATTACAAACTTCAAAAAGAAATAATCTTCTATGAGCAAAAGACAAAAGAAATCGTACATAAAAGAATTAAATCTCCAAGATATTTCTGTAAATATTTAAATAACTTTAAAATGATTTAATAAATAAAAACAGGGTAATATATGTAGCATCATAAATCATATCTTAAAATAAAACAAAATATTAAAAAGCCCAAAAGAACAAATTAAATTTTGTCTAAACCTGCAAATCATATGCATTTGGCAGGACAAAGAGTGAACCTACTTTCTGAATCTGTGTTAGGTCTGGCTAATGGCTCCTCAAACTTGTCATGTGCTAAAGTGTCAAGGAAACTGCACAGATACTTTAATCCAAAAATTAGAATAGCAGAAAGTATACGGCTGTCACAAGTTCCACAAGAATGCTGCAATTCCATGGAGGAAAAGTTGACAAGTCCCCAATCTGTGTGTGCAAGAAATAATCCTTGATTGGATTTTGCTTATGAATTTGGAAGCAGAGCAGGATGCCAAATAAGCAGGCCTGTTGCTGCAGTGGGGTGACTTTCTCAGCTTATTTCCGTCTCTAAAAATTTAAGGGCTTGAAGGAGTTTTCGAGATTTGCTCAATCTTGGTGTCTTTTAGCCCAAGCTGTGGCCCTTTTGCTATGTGTCTTCTCAAATTATGTGTATTGAGACTACTGGTTTGGGGAAGATGGGCAAGATAGGACATGTTTTCCCTTTTTTTCTTTTGCATACAAAGACAGACCCTGAACATTGTCTATAATGGAAACAAGTCTCTAAAAGGGAGAGAGAAAACTGTCTATACACCTTGAGACTCTAGACGTGAGGCATGACAGCCAGATGAGCTCCTGGGATTATCCTTTAATCTCACACAATCTGTCCTTCAAGCCAAAGAGCTCAGAAACCCTGAAGTCTCAGAAGTTTCAGACACTAAAACCTCTGGAAGTCCATCCTTTTCTTAAAATCAAGAAAAGGGAAACTGGTAAGATATTAAACTTCTAGGAAATAACTATTGTTCAATAATCTTCCAACACAACAACATGGCCCTTTCCTTCCTACTTAAATAAAAGCCAAGGGACCCTATGTTACAGCCTCTCCAGACCATAGCAAGCTATGCAAATAACTCATGCATAGGCGGACTTCAAAAAAAAAAAATAATAATAGGGAGCCACCCCCTGCAGCGTCACAGGACTTTTGCCTCCATCAGGCAGTAGTAAGAACAATGAGGAAACCGTTCCCATTTGGCTGCTGTGGTGTCAAAATGGAGACTCAGAACCTCCACTTCTCAAACTGCAGCAAGATAGCTCCACTGTGGTGTCAGTGGAGACCAGGTTGACAGCAGTGAGGACACAAGGCCTCCTCCTGCCAGCCAGGTGTGTGTGAGGGTTTAGAAGCCAGCGGGGAACCCTCCCCTGCTTCAACCAGCAGTAACAGGAATTCCCCCTCCCATGAAAAAGAGGAGTGTGGGAAATCTTCTGCCCTTACCTGGCCGTCCAGTGTGGCAGCCCACCAAACACCCTCAAAATGTTCATATGCCATAAATCGTAACAAAACTACCATGTGCAGAAAAACAAGCCTTAAACACCAACATTGAGGTGAGAGAGAGTTGGAATTATCTGATAAAGATTTCAAAGAAGTCTTTTTGTTTTTTTTTTTTTGGAGAGTGAGTCTCATAATGTCGCCCTTGGTAGAGTGGCGTAGAATCAATTCTCTTGCCTCAGCCTCCCAAATACAAAGTAGTCATCTTGATCAAAGTTTTTCAATGCATAATTACAAAACCACTTGAAATCCATAAAAATTAAAAATCTAAATAAAGAAATAGATGATATAAAGAATTACCAAGTGATGATATTAGTACTAAGATGTAAAACTAAAGGGTGCTTCCCTTGTAGTAAGGGTTTTTCAGGCCATGTCATCAGAGTTCAACAACTTCACCAAATTAAGGACTTCTCCTCAGCTTTTTTTATTATATTTTTAATGTCTCTCAACTGCATTTAATATATTTCATTTTGGTCTCCCATTTTTAGCTTTTAACTGGTCCTGTGTCATTATTATTTAGTCCAAGTCTTACATTATTCATTTTTTAATAAAATAACTTCATCTATAATTACTGTGAATAATATCACACAGGGCATTTGGTCACCTCCTTGTACGTTTTATTAGTAATATGTTTTCCTGTTTTGTACATATTTAAAATGTATTCTTTTCCAATTCTAGAGAATTATGTTTTATTCCTTTTATTATTTATATTTATTTTGAATACTGCATGTAATAAATACTTGTTATTAGCTTTTTTAAGGTTTACCAAGAATAACTGAGCATGTTCCTCTTCAAATTTAAAGGTCAAATTTTAGGTAATTTTATTTATGGATGTATATATCACCACACATATACAACCACAAACAGAATTAGGGGATGTGCTTGTGTTTGTGGGTCTTTGTGTATTTATGGCATATTAACAGCAGTGGAATGTCGTGGGACTGGAAAACAGAAATTGATATAGATCATAATTGCCAATTATAAATACAGTTAAAATAGTTGCTATTACATGTCATAAATGTTCCTCTAAGGAAGGAGAGAGAGCATCATTATGTTATAGCATTTTTGAGTAATTCTAATAATACATACTAACAAATATGTGTAGGACTTGCATGATTGGTGTCAATGATTTACAAAGTACAGAAGATTGTACTTATATTTGGCAGATAATATGAAAGTTTAGTTCATTTTACCTTCCAAAATAAATTCTTGGTAAGTAGTCTTAATTTATACAGACATTTTCAATTTTATTTTTAAAGAGTATATGTAATCAAATCCAATCTTCTTTAATACTAATTATATTTAAACCTCTTAAGTGTAATTAGCAGGAGATTATAACTTTTATAAATAAAACTTCATTAACATTTAAAATACAATTAAGAAAATTAGATTTCACAAAGTAAAAATTCGTATCAATTTAAATAAAATAATTTATATTAATGTACTCAGAAAAAAATAGTCCTGTAAATGTATTATGGAAAGTGTATGCTGTATAACATCGTAAAAATATGAAAATTCTAAACACACATAAGAATATGTAAAAAGAATATAAACTTGAATAAAATATACTACATTAATTTTCATCATAATTAATAATAATCTGTTAGTTTCTCCATACTATTTTTAAGTGTTTCAAAAAGTCATTTTTTCAGGATCTTGATGAGATTTCATGGAATTTGGGGTTTTGCAGATTTGATAACATTTTCTATTCTTATCGAGGATGGCTGCAAGAAATGTAAATTGTCCAGTGGTATTTTGTCTCCGAATGCAGTTGTTTATTGCAAGCACTTTTCTCTTTTTTGACATGTTTCTACCTGACAGAAGAATGGAAATAAATATTGCTTTCAAAAGAGTAATTATAAACTATGGATTAAACATTAACTTCAGATTTAAGCTGAGAAAAGAAAGAAACCTTAAGCTGACCTTTATAAACATGGACCAAATTTTTCTACCAATAACAGCGCCCATAGCTCGGTGAGTAGGGCGCCGGCCACATGCACCTAGGCCGGCAGGTTTGAGCCTGGCCTGGGCCTGCCAAGCAACAATGACAACTGCAACCAAAAAATAGCTGGGTATTGCAGCGGGCACCTGTAGACCCAGCTACTTGGGAGACTGAGTCAAAATAATTACTTAAGCCCAAGACTTTGAGGTTGCAGTGAGCTGTGATGCCATGGCACTCTACTGAAGGTGACATAGTGAGATTCTGTCTCAAAAAATAAAATAAAATAACTAAAACAGAGAAAAGTTATTATTACTAATTTTAAGTAAAATATTAATTTGTTGTCTTTTTATTAAATAAAAGGATATAATTCATTTAATAAATGAGCAATTAATATACAGATAGGAGACAAAAATCGTGGAAAGACATAAGGCTGGGAATTATTTCATTAAAAAAAAATGTAATGTCATATCTCTAAAGTAAAGTAATAGTTCATTACTCTACATTTATCCATAAGATATATTTCATAAAATAAAATGTGTCTCTAATTTATCCCAAATTTTTTGGAGTAGAAGAAATTATATTCTTATTTTAGAGTCAAAATATTAGTAACAGGAAAAGCAATTACTTTATTTAATAATTATACAATACATTTAGGTAATTTACATAAGTCCCTCAGAGAATGACAAAATCTGGCTTTTCATCAAGGTCTCATTAAGATTCATATTAGAGTTTTCACATCGGAAATTAAGTCGCTTTCTTAAAAACCATGGGAAAGATATTTGCAATGTTACTTGAGCAGCTCTGTCCTTTCTTCTGAGTGCTGCGTGTGAACTATCTCCCCAGTTGTAGCAGGTCATTAGCCCCAATTGTGTGGCTTAGACACAAGTTATTACATTACTTAAGTGTGGTTTATTTTCCTGTCATATCATCTTTGCTTCCCCTTGAAATCAAACTGTGGGCTAAACCCTGGGGAGTTCGGTGCAACATATGTGAAAAAAGAGCAACTTACAAAAAAAAAAGTTCTTTTGTCCTTCAGTAAGATATACTTTAAATTACTGTGGGAAATGAATGCTAAGAAATATATTCTAACTTCTTTTTAACACGGGGCATAGGAACACAGCATCTTTCTTTTCTTTGTTACTGGATTTTTAAACAGTAAAAGAGCGAATTTCCAGGACTATGTCCCCTTCTCCCCAGGACACCTGTCTCCTAAGGCCAGTGCCTTGACCCAATGTATCCCACACAGGAGCGGCCCCAGATGTGAGCCTCGCCACTGCCCTCGCTGATACAAAGTGCTATCACGTTGTCCAAGCATCCTACAGAGCTTCTCTGCAAATATTAATCAGAATGTCTTTTTCTGTAAAATAGCTTACAAGCATTGCATCATCCTTAACAAAATCTACATGGGGAGGGCAATAGAGTGATAGTGTGCATAACTTGAATATAAACTAATAGATTAAAAAATCAATGGAGGCTGAGTCTACAGCTAAATGTGACTCCACATTCTTGTCACATGTAGATGCTAGAAATATTACAGTCACTGAATGGCATCTGAAAAATAGGCTTAGGCAACTTTTTTCTCTACATTCTTCCATGTTAACCTTTCTTTTAATCCTCATTGCTTTCATTCCTCAGCTTCTGTTAACCACCAATCTATTTTATAAAAGCAGTGTTCCTTCCCTCCTTCAGGCGTCCCCTAATTCTGTGTTCTCTTTCACCAAAATCTGTAACTCAATGGACACTTCTAGTTACCAAGACACAAAAGGCTTTTCCTGAATTTTCTCTCTCTCTCCAAGGAGCCGTTATAGCAACTTACTCACTCCTACTTGGAAATTTCACCTTTCTTCTGCCAATATTTTCCGCAGAGCTGTACTTGCAGACTCCTTATAAGACTTTTCCTAGGTTCTTTTGTTAAGTTAAATTCCAATTCCGAATTATAAAACTACTTCATACAGATTTTGATACAGATTTTGTCTCAATTGTTATTCACTCTTCCAAAGAACATGCAAACTTTTATTTTTATTTTTTCATCTTCCTTTGAATGAATGTCCAAAACATGTCTTCTCAAATGCTTTATGGTGTTACGAATTTTAGCCTTGATTCAATGGCATCTCCACCAAGAATAAGTTTTTGTTTTTTATATAAGGGAGGTAGCGGCTTGAGAAGGAATGTGCTAGAAAAACAATGCTAGTTTCAACTGTGGAACTTTCAAAATCAAATTTGAAACTTATAAAAAATGAGTCTTAGACAATTTTGTGAGATTCAGCATGAACTTAACACCTCAACTTATCTCAAATATTTAAAAGGAGTCCAAAAAGTTCCCAGGGTGACAGAGTGAGATGCTATCTCAAAAAAAAAAAAAAAAATAGAAGTATAAATGGCTTTAATAGAAGAACAGAAGAGATTTAAAGTTCCCTATGTTGAATCCTATTAACTGTATCCAAATACCGCCTCCTAAAAATTCTGTTTCTCTATTGAGAACAGTACTCAAAATGAGATTCTTCTATCATATTTTCTTTTTTTTTCTGTAAAAATACCACTTTCCTATGTCTCCAATATGGAGTATGACCCTTCTAAATCATTCATGTATTTCCATAAATATCCCCTATCATTACCTAACCGTTAATTTTTACGGAATGAAGACTTCCCATTACTACAGACATTTGACTTCATTATCATAAATTTTTGCCCGGATACCAGAGCCTTTGAAGTGGTACCTACATATAAAATAGGTTTTTTTGTTTGTTTCTTAATTCTGCCTTTTGCTTTTAAGTCTGATTACAATGAGATATTTTGTGCCATACACCCCGCATAGAAACTGTCACTTTTAACCTTTTTTGTGTTGCAATAATTTTTCATATTTTGCTTTTGTAATGATATGACTTAAAATCCCCTGACATCAGGATTCTGGAAAGTGGTGGACTGATGACTTTCACTTGAAAAAGTGAAATCACTTTCCATTTCCCTAGCTGACTATCAATCACATGGCATTCTGGGTTTAAAACTTCTGACTTCTCCTCTCTTCCTGCTCTTCCACTAACCTTTCCTTTCTCTCGTTACGGGCGACCTTCTGGAATCAGGTATTCAAATATGCATGCCTTATCACTCAGAACTGACTCACTTCCATCCTTTTAGATTTTTAGTCTAAATTCGTCCATACCGAGTATTTATTTTTAAATAACATTGTCCTTCTTTACACTAACTTTCATACCTGGATTTATACCAGAATATATATATTTTTTTAAGATACAGAGTCCTAAACAATATCCTAGGATTGGATTGAGATGCAGTGATGTCTAGTTTAAGAAAAGTTGGCCTGGGACATCAAAGGAGACAGTCTATCACAATTCCAAGAATTATAATTTAGAAATTAGAGCTAGAGAAGAATGATGGTTTGCAATTTATTATTAATTTGAAATTTGGAAGTGGTCAAACATGTTAGGTGTGATGCTCAACAATCTGCTATTCATAAAACCAGTCCATTTAGAACACTGCTCTTCCTCAGTTCCCCAGCCTTTGCTTTTACAGCGACTGTTGCACCCAAAACTGATATCTTTCTCCACTTAGCTCTTTCCCTAGGTATAAGACACGTATAAGTTGGAGGTGGACAATATTTAAATATCTCTGGTAACTTTTATAGCTAACCTCACCCTTCGCTTGTGAAGCCCCTATGATACTTGATCACCTCTCCGTCGAGTCATTGATAGATTCAATATTCTAGCTCTGACATTGAGATTGTATGTTGTTTCCCAGTTTTCAGTTTATTCTCTGAAAACCTCCTCCTGTTCTAATTAAGGAGGCTTCACCATAGGAATTTGATTACAAAGCTTATTTCAAATATGTGTGCTCCTGTTTGAGATTTTTGTTTTGTTCTAACATTGATCCACATTCTAAGTTTCTGTTCATATATATATGAATATAATAAAATATACTATATACTTTAATTTTTAAGTTATTATTTGTTTATTTTTATTTCAACATATTATGGGTGCTCATATGTTCTTGGTTACATGGATTGCTTTTGTAAAGTTTGTGACTGGGTTATAAGGATGTCCATCACCCAGATTGTGTTCATTGTACCCATTAGGTAAGTTTTCATCCATCCCCTTCTCTGCCCTCCACTTATTTGATTTCCATTGTGTTATACTTCCATTTATACATATAGAAATTCATTGATTAGTTCCAATTTAATAGTGAGCAGAGGTGGTCTTTGCTTTTCCATTGTTTAGATACTTCACTTTGGATAATGGTCTCCAGTTCCATCCATATTGTTGCAAAAAGCAGTAAGTTATCCATCTTCAGTATTAAGTAGTATTTCTTGGTACACATATACCACATTTGTGTCATCCACTCATGAATTGATTGACATTTGAGTTTATTCCACATCATTGCAATTATGAAGTGTACTACAATAAATATGCAAGTATAGTTGTCTGTTTGATAAAATAACTTTTATTTTTTTTCCTTTTGGCAAATGCCAAGTAATAGGCTTGCTGGATTGAATTCTAGGGGTCTACTTTTAATTCTTTGAGGAATCCCCATGCTTCTCACCATAGAGGTTGTACTAATTTACAGGTATACCAACAGTGGGTAAGAATTCCTTTGTCTTTGCTTCCATGTCAACATTTGTTGTTTGTGGACTTTTTAATAAAAGCCATTCTACCTGGGGAAAGTGATATCTCTCTGTGGTTTTAATTTGCATTTCCCTTATGGTTAGGGAATTCAAGATGGATAAAAGAAGTAAATATAAGATGTGAAACTATAAGAACTCTAGAATAAAATGTTGGAAAAATTCCTCCAGGTATTGGCTTAGGTAAAGCATCTATAGAGAACCTGATGGCAATCACAGCAACAACAAAAATAAATGAAGTGTGCTTGATTGGATTAGATATTTTCTGTGCAGCCAAGGGAATAATCAAAAAAGCAAATAGACAACCTAAAGAATGACAGAAAACATTCAGAAGCTACATCTGATAAAGAGCTAATAACCAGGATCTATGAAGAACTCAAGCAAACCATCAAGAAAACCATTGAACAAATAAGTGGGCAGAGACACGAATAGAAGCTTTTCAAAAGAAAATGGACGCATGACAAATAAACATATGAAAAAATGCTCAATGCTGCTAATATACATTTAACTTCCCAGAACCTCTTCAAAGTTTGAATCTTTTATTTACTTGAGTCACATTCCACCCTCAAACCTTATTTCTACCAATAGCTTAACTCTGATACCCATTGCTATGTTTTTGTCTATACATGGTCTATGCCAGA
Source organism: Perodicticus potto (assembly GCA_963574655.1). Lineage (NCBI taxonomy): Eukaryota > Metazoa > Chordata > Mammalia > Primates > Lorisidae > Perodicticus > Perodicticus potto. Next base: position 9,373 of record CAUYRH010013690.1, read on the forward strand.
AATTAGAAAGTATTCTTCGAGTGCCCATCCTCATTTTCAATTCTGGTTTGAAATATTTAGTGTTTTTTATTGGATCTCCATAATGAGATATAATATATCTATAATTTAGATATATTATTAGATATCCTACTTTTCCTACTTGGAATAAATTCTATTGTGAGTCGTTCATGACCAGTAAATATTGCCCTTGTCCAGAAGGTGATGTTTACGAGATTCATTATCTTTTCCTGAGAGTAAACCATATCGCCTTATTGACAACTGTCCAATAGTGCCTGATGCAATGGCAGTGGTCTCCTGCCAATTATGCACATCTTTTCTACCTCCTTAACTGTGTCTATAGTTAAGAGAAGTTGAATGCAATATGCATTATTCTCTCTGGACATTTCCACACTCTTCTCAATAAGCCCCTGTGTGCTCCAAGTTAAACAGTTTTTCATCTATATAATAAACTCACTTAGGGAATGCAAACTGATCAATCTGATAAATGGTAATACACAGGGGTGAGTTAAAAGCAAAACCCACATCCCAAAGACAGAAAAATACAATCCAATGGCACTTTAGTAACAAGTGTAAATGGCAACAATTTATTCCCTCATGAAATTGTTAATAAATCTCTTGCTTAGCTACCATATACACATCCTCGTTTTTTAATGGACAAATTCTGTAACAGATACATACCGTGAAAGTCTAGGATGTAAGCTGTAAATTGCTTCTTTCTAGTCATATGACTGCACAGCTCCTGACTTCTAAATCTTCATTGCCAGGCACTTCACATGCATGTACTCACTTTTTAATCTGGGGTTTAAAAGAATACTGAATGTACATGATTATATCTCTCATAGAAGAATTTAAAATACTGTTTTGGGGGCAGGGGGGGTTTGCTGAAGTCACCAAGGCAAATTGGCTTCCTGTTCAGTGACAAAGATGTAATACTTAATGGAGTAACAGATGGCAGGCAATCATTTCAAAGGAGAAGGTCATGATGAATAGCATAAAGATAATTGATGCACAGATCCAAGCCTTTGATACCGTCATGGCAAGCACTAATCATCCTAGAATTTTTATGCGAACTATTTTCTTTTATGGTTCTATGTTGTGTTATAAAGCTGATAGAGACTGAACAAGTAAACAGAACTTTCTGTGGGCATAAGATACCTTTAAATCTATTTAAATCTCTATTTACCAGAGATCTAGTACAATAAAGAGTAAAGATAGGTGTTGCATTAGCCGAGCAAGACTTTTCTTATATGAGTCTGAGTACGTCTGTTAGTGTTCAAGCAACATTATATTTATGTCCAATAGTGCCTGATGCAATGGCAGTGTTCTCCTGCCAATTATGCACGTCTTTTCTACCTCCATCATGTTGATAGCTTCTAATGAACCATCGTCTTGGTTTTGTACCATGGGGAATGTGCCATTGCTATGGATTAGAAATATATATAAATTTGTCTTTTGAGAACCGTTTGCTAAGCATTCACCATGACATTGTGTACGGTGAGCAAAGGGAGCTGCTACAGAGTAAGGATTTCCTCACCCCAGTCTGAATGGGAGCAAGGAATTGAATTTTAAAGTTTTGCTCATTATGTCCGATAATTCATACTATGTGCTCACTAAATTGGTCCCTTGGTGATTTGAGAACTTGTACGAGGAGTGTGAACGGTGTTAGACCGTCTCGCTGCCTTCCATGTGGTATTACAAGGGCACTATCAAGGAGGGTATAACTTTGCTAAAGCAATACCTTTCTCTCTGTATCCTATTAATTGAGAAAAGGGTACATCTGAGAATTATATGTCCTGGTGAATTGTGGAAGCCAAATTGCATCCTAAAGGCAGAGCATGGATTGGTAAAGTGTAGGGTTCTGGATATTGGCTGCTAAAACATCAAACACAAAGAATTCAGCAGGAGTCTGAGATCCTAAACCAACTCTAGCTGTGTATTTCCTGCATGAAGATCCTAGACAGATCAATCTGTCCTCCAGATAGACATTCAGGGAATGAATTATGATTATAAGCTATGGACATGCTGTACTGTGCTGTACATTGAAAAGTTCCTTTAGAACCCTGCTTCATTTTATTAACCACTGTATTTCCTTGAGGTCAAGGAATGGGAAGCTGATGCAATTATAATTTAAAAACAAAGCTGGATACAATTCCTTGCATTAGTAGATGTCAGAAAAGGTCCTCAAAATGAAGTTGGAAGCTAGCCAAATAAATTTGAAAAGACACATATTGCCAAGGAAGCTCTATACCAGAAATAATAGGAAGCAAGTTATTTTAACAATGAACACCTTCTTTGAGCCCAAGTGCTTGGCCTAATATGAAGTGGAAGGCAAAGGTGAAGGACTAAATCTCAACAGCACATTTCAATCCTCTGTCAGAGGCAATTAAGTAGAAGTGCTGTATTGAAATAGAGTCTTTCATGATTGCTCAGCTCATGACACGCATTTGGCCTGTTCCCTGTGCCAGTCTCATCAGACATCAGCCTCCAAGGCTGCCTTTTGATATCCGTGTGTTTCATCTACTGCTTTACACCCGCTGTTGTTAGCTGATGTGATTCTTCTGTCTTTTTCATCAAGCTGCATGATGTCAAGAAATACCTGATAAGGATTTAAGCTACGAAATCTCTTATCTATGCCTTGAAAATGAAAATGATTTTAAGCCTAAATGATGAGCCTTTCATTTCAGGAACAGTGACTGAAATGTGGGGAACTAGTCCCACCTGCCTCATTCACAGAGTTTTCATTTGGTCCGTTTATAACCCCATCCTTTCTTCATTCACAGGACCTTTTGCTCAACTTCTATGATTACATTTTAATATTATTATTTATGAGCAATTAATAACTAAATATTACATGTTTCTAAATCAGTAAATGAGCCTATAAAATAGTGAGACTAGTTGCAAAGATTATTCAGAAAGCAGTTTCTTTTACAGTTTCATTTTGTTGAGTGTTAATAACAGTAAGGGTCAGTTTGACCCTGCCCAGAGAATATTGTTTTCAGAAGCCGGGGAGTTTCTTTGCTATTTTCTGAGTGGTAACTTGATGAGTATGCTGTGTACTTTTTCAGTATTCTTTGGCTGTCTTTATGTCTTTATGCAGAATTCAATATTTAATGACAAATCAATACGTCCAGGGTACATTTTGTTTTACATCCTTCCATCCTTCACTTAGGAGTCTGGGTGGCTACCAAGTCACTAATATCACCACTACCACAATCTTCATTTCCAACATGGATGTCCTGAAAGCCTACTATGTGTTCAGCATTGTGGACTTTGCTTTGAAAAACAATCACAAAAATAAAATAAAATAAGCCAAAGTGGTGTTATATTTTTGGGAGGAGAGTGATCAACACAGCAAAGGCTAAAAGAGTGTATGTAATAGGAGGTTTAGAATCAGGGAATTTTACATTTTTGACCTGTTTATAATAAACAGGTTATTAAAACTCAGGAACAAAGAAAATCAGACTTCTTGACTGGCATGGAAGAATTAAATTATAGAGTGCATTTAAGTGTGTGGACTGATGCCTGACATCCTTCAGGCACATACTGAATAGTAAGGTGATAGTCATTGCGTTGATTAATTGATGTAAGCATATAATATAAAGGTCATCGAATGAGGAGATGAAAACATGACTCCCATATCTGAACTATTTTTAAGTTTGTTCAATCATGGGCCAGTCATTTGTTTTCTTTGATTCCAACTACCGAGCTCTAATGTCGGGAAAATAAGTCATTAGTTAATCCTTAATTTTCCATCCAGATGTTATAGTCCATGATTCTATGCATGTTCCGTGACTACTAAATGATATCTTGTAGGCATTAATAGGGTTGGAAATGTTTGAGAGAGAGAGAGACAGAGAGAGAGAGAATATTTGATCTGCTTTCAGTTTCACTTCTGAGCTGTGAACTTACCTCCGGGAAAATGCATATATGAATATGTACAGGTTTCAAATTAAACTCCAGGCTCTTCTGGCCTTTGTCATCCCTCTGCAGCCGTGGCTCCCGGGGAGAACCCTTATTTAATGTGTCAACAGTTCAGACGTGACGGAAATCCCAGGATGGCTGATGTTTGGAAGCTGCAGATGCCTTTCAACATGAACTTTTCATGGACAGCTTCTCTGTCCAGAATGTTCTGGCTCCCCACGCTATACTTTCTCTTTTACAAATATTCCCATCAGGGCTCAGTGCTTCACTTTTTTCTTGGCCTGTTAATGTTATTATGATGCATTTTAACACTTAGAGCATCTATGTAGTCCAAATCCTGCAACTGAAAATGGCATAAGAAAGAATTTCTCCAGAATTCCTCTCTCTAGATTTCTTAGAAAACCCTATCTGTTTCTTTATTTGGATGTGGTTAATAATAATAATTAAAGAAACAAGACATGATAAGGACTGCAAGAATGAAATGACAAAACCAAAGCTGTTAAATTTCTAGACACCGGTTTATGTTGACCCCAATAAGAGAATTGTTGGGAGTCTGGGTCTGCTTATTTCTACTTAGGCTGGAACTCATTAAATTATAAACGTTCTTTTCCTTCTCTCATGCTCTCTAGATTATGTTAATCTCTTTTAACATTTAATTATAAAAAATTACATGGAAGAGCTTCAGTGACAATGACTTAGAATGTGTACTTAAGAAAAGACACCGTACTTAAAGACCAAATGCAAAATTTTACTTCGATACCTTATCAGTTTTAAATTTTTATTTAAATTGCAAGTGTTTAACTTGATACTGGCACACCTCTATTTAATCCATAGGTGAAGTGCAAAATATCTATACTCATATCACTCATGAAATTCTCAAAGGCTTAAATGACTGGAAAAAAAGGAAAGAAAACAAAATACAGTTTCCTGAAGTTAATTGTTTCTGTTTTAAAAATTAATAATGATTAATTTTGGTCAATGGAAAATATTGAGTTTTATTAATATTCTCTTTGCAAAATTCTTCTATCATACATATTTTTGACTCATTAAATATTATTACTTAATTAATTATTTGATTATCTACTGCTACAAAAATTAATTTTTTTTATTAAATCACAGCTGCATACATTAATGCAATCAAGGGGTACAATGTGCTGGTTTCATACAATCTGAAATGTTTTCATCAAACTGTTTAACATAGCCTTCATGGTATTTTCTTTTTTTCTTTTTTTTTTTTTCCCCAGTGGTAAGACAGAATTTATTTACAGAAAAGAATACAGAAAACACTAAAGCTCCTGGTAGAGAGAGAGAACTCAAGTGAGGAGAGAAAAGCTCTCTCCGTTTCTCTCCCGGTCTTTCCCCATCGCCCCCTTCAGGCTTTTAGTCTCGGGGTATATATACGTGTATGGGTTCCTTAGCCAGGAAACGAATGAACACAGTCCCTTCCTTCGGGAGCAAGGTTACAAAAATTAATATTATAAATGAGTATTTACTAACAGATGAAAAGATCTATGGTAATAATTTAGTGGCTTCTTATTCAAATTTCACAGTATCCCTTTCATATAGGTACTGTTACCACCTCACTCTGTATTATTGGTAATGAGACAGAGAAAGGTTAGCTAACTCAAAAAGAACATAAAATAGTAGGATAGTGTCCTGCCCACTGAGCCCATTTCTGCCTTTCCAAATTATCACCCTGCACACAATAGCCTGTAATCACAGATTCAGGCAAAGAACTGCAAGGTGATGATTTGAAAACCCCCTAATCCCTGGTGTCCTTTCTTTCATTTTAACTGTAAACTAACTTAATTTAGAAAATAAAACTAATAGTTTAACTCCTCCCATGATTATTAGAGTTTTATGAGTAATTTTCTACTCTTCTCCATAAAGTAAAATCAAATTTCTTTCAGAAAAAAACGATCATCAAGAAAGGTGTGTTAAAACTACATACGTTTCAATGATACAGATGACTATCATTTGATGCAGTCAACCTACATCTATGTTTTAATTTCACAATGACTGCTTTGGTTATTTTAAAGTTTCACTTTCTTAACTTTCATGATCAAATTTGAGCTCAAACATTTCCTTAGATTGGCCGGTTATTGAATGCCTGAGTGTTTGAAGTCCAAATGGTTATCACTGGGCTATACAGTTGGAAATAGTAAATGTTCTGTAAGATATTAGTCTGATGAAATGTTTTTGGTGATCTTTTTCTTTTCCACAAGTTATCTAAGAATTTATGTGTCAGGTAAGTAAAAATAATTTCAGGTAAATAAACAGTAGACTAATAAACATATCATCAGAGATGCTTCAAAGAGTCTTAAACACTCTTCTTCAGAATGCCAGCTTTGTCGGGAATTAATACGAAAACATCAGACAGACGTTGCTTCCAAAAATAATAAAGCAAGTATGGCTTTCCGTAAACATCAATGATACGCTTTATTAAATATATTTCATTTTAATTCCAGGCTTTTGCAGATGTCTCTAAGCACACTTCATAGTTATTGAAATATATTACAAGCTAATTTGTTTCATAGAAAGGATAATTTCTATGCCTAGTGGAAATGATGATACATTTTTATGACTTTATCTGTATTAATCAAGAGCTTAGTTATAATGAAAATTTCCCTGTACCCAACCCTCTTTCATATATGCTAACAGAATGAGGATTTGAAATCAACTTCTAACATTTATTATAAATGTAAAATATCTTAACCTCATAAACATATTAGCAAACTTTTTTATGTTTTAGTAGAAAAGCTATAGAACTTATTAACAGTGGACAAATAAACAAAAGCTGTTCTCTCACAGCGTACCTATTCAGAAAAGCAAGGTTTGATGAAATTTGGTAATAAACTATTCAATATTAAACAATCAAAAGCCCGTAAGTTTTTAAAAAGAGAAAGCCACAAGTGTCATAAAAAAGTGGGAGAGATGAAATATTCCAGGGAATGTGTGGTGACTCCTGTTATTTGGATATAATCACGCTATTCAGATAGGACACCATGACATCTCTGTGTGCGTGTTTGTGTGTGAAGAGTCTACATAAAAATTAGAACACGTATGTTTAACTCAACATTCTACTTTCTGATTCATTTGACCCACAGTTGTAAAATCACATATATGCATGCTAGGTAGGAGCAGAAGTGTGAAAAACCTGCTTAGGTCAGGATATGTTCGTTGCCCTATCAAAAATGTCACCTCCTTCCCGTTACAACTCACCTCACTGGACATTTTAAGAGCAATTGGGTTGTGTAGTTTCTCTTCCTAAAAACAGATACAATTAAAAAACAAAATAAAACAAATACAGCTAATATCTCAGAGTCACAGAGGATTTATGCAAATTTTTTTTTAAATTTTTATTTCAATAGGTTTAGAGAATACAAGTAGGTTTTTTGCGACATGAACTGTATGGTGGTGATGTCAGCGTCTTTAGTTTTCCCGTCACTGGTGACATCAGGGCCTTTAGTGTTCCTGTTACTGGTGACATCAGGGCCTTTAGTGTTCTCATCACTGGTGACGTCAGGGCCGTTAGTGTTCCTGTCACATGAGTAATGTGCACTATAACCAAAAGATGAGTTTCAGCCACGCTTCCCTCTGACTTCCCCTCCTTTGAGCCTCCAATGTCCATTACATCACTCTGTGTAACCACGCATACCAATTATTTACCTCCACATCTAAGTAAGAATAGGTGGTATTTGTTTTTTCATTTCTGACCTCATTTAGGATAATAGCCTCCACATAAATCCAAGGTGCTGAAAAAGACATTCTTTCATTCCTTTTCATGGCTAAGGCGTATTCCATGGGGCATGAGTTTGTAAATCTCATGTTCTTTACTTGTCAGTTGATGGGCATTTCAGCTGATTTCACACGAGTTCAGGTGCCCTTCTGATAAAATGTTTGCCTTTCTTGGGGGTAGATACCTGGTCGTGGCATGGCTGCATTGAATGGTAGGTTTACTTTAGATCTTTGAGGAATCTCCATATTGTTTTCCATAGAAGCTGCACTATGGAAGTATTTACATTCCCACCAACAGTGTATAAGTATTCCATTTTTGCATTTACACCAACATCTATTGCTTTTGACTTTTTAATAATGGTCATTCTAGCAGGGGTAAGGTGGTATCTCACTGTGGTTTTAAATTGCATTTCCCTAATAGTTATGTTGAGGAGTTTTTGAAATGTTTATTGGACATTTGTGTATCTTCTTTTGAAAAATGTCTGCTCTCGTCTTTTGCTCACTTTTTTATGGGGTTATTTGATTTATTTTTTTCCTTGCTAATTGGAAATGTGTATAGATTCTATTTATTAGTCCTTCAACTGATAGTTTGTGACTATTTCCTTTCATTCTGCAAATTGTCTCTTTAATTTCTTTATTGTACCTTTTTCTGTGCAGAAGCTTTTTAGTTTAATTATTTCCTAGTTACTTGTTTTGCTTTTCATAATATTTGCTCTGGGGGGGTCTTAATCATAAATTATTTTCCTTGGGCAATGTCTAGCAGAGTTTTCCATACATGTTCTTCTCCAATTTTTGTGGTTTCAGATCATAGATTTAAGACTTTAAACTATGTACAGTAAGTTGTTGTATATGATGAGAGACATGGATCCAGTTATTATCCTCCCAATTTTCCCAGTTCCTTTCATTGACTAGGGTCTCCTTTCCTTAGTGCATCTCTTTAACCTGCTTTGTCAAAGGTCAATTGGTTGCAAGTATATGGTTTCATTTGTAGGTTTCTATTCTGTTCCATTCATTTTTATGTCTAACTTTATACCAGTATCAAGCCATTTGAGTTGTTGAAATCTTGTAGTATAATTTAAAGCTGGGTAATGTGATGCCTCTAGATTTGTTCATTTTGCTTAGGATTTCTTTGACTATTTGTTCCCCTTTTCTCTTCCATATAAAATATAGGAATGCTTTTTCTAATTCTGTGAAAAATAGCATCGGTATTTAACTGTAGAATATATATTAATATAAGTGCCTGAAATTAAATAACTGGCTGCCAAATGATCTTTGGGTCAAAAAAGAATTCAGGATAGAAATAAAGTTTTGCAAATTGAATGACAGTAGTGAAACAAGAATCGCAAATTTTGGGGTTCAGCAGTCCAGGCAAAAAGGAAATTTATAGCACTAAATGCCTACACCAAAAAGACAGAAAGATCACAGATTAGCAACCTGATGTCACACCCTAAACTAGGCAAACAAGAATAAACCAAACTCCAAGCTGGAGAAGACAAGAAATAACAAAGATCAGAGAACTAAATGGAATTGAAACCAAGGAAAATGATACAAAGGATCAAGGAAATATAAAGTTTATTCTTGGAAAAGATAAACAAAATCTAGACTAACAAAGAAGAAGAAGGAGAAGGAGAAGGACACGAAGAAGAAGAGGAAGAGGAAGAGGAGGAGGAGGAGGAAGAGGAAGAGGAAGAAGAAGAAGAAGAAGAAGAAGAAGAAGAAGAAGAAGAAGAAGAAGAAGAAGAATGATTTCAAATAAAATAGAGGAAATATATATGTAAATTCTTGGAAACAACCACCTAATTTAGAAACACGAAGAAACAGAAATTCTGAAAAGATTGATAAAGAGAAGCAAGATGGAATAAATTATTAAAAATCTGACAATGAAAAGCCATGAAAAACCAGTTCACAGCCAAATTATCCTAGACCTACACAGAAGAGAAGAGCTGATACCAAATCTAGTGAAGTTGTTTCATAACATTGAGAAAGAGCGCTCCTCCCTGATTCTTTCTGAGAAGCCAGTAACACTGAGGTACCAAAGCTGGGAAAAGACACAATAAAAAAAAAGAAAACTGGAGGACAATATCCCTCCTGACCATCCATGCAAAAAAGCCTCAACAATGTTCTACCAAAATGATTCCACAATAACATGAAAAGGATAATTCCCCACAATCAAGTAGGTCTAATCCCAGGGATGTCAAAGTATCCCTATTTGTTGATGACATGATTTCATAGATAGAAAACTCTACATACTCCTCTGAAAGACTCTTAGGATTGATAAATAAATTTGATAAATTCTCAGATTATAAAATTAATAGACAGAAATCACTAACATTTCTATATACTAATTACAGCGAAGCTTAGAATCAAATATTGAACTCAATACCATTTTCATTAGCTATAAAAGTAATATAATACCTGGGAATATACTTAATCAAGGAATTGAACAATCTCTCCAAGGGGAACTACTAAACATTTATGAGATAAATTGTAGAGGACATGAATATAAAAACTTTGCATTCTCATGGATTGAAATACTGTTCAAATGGCCACACTTCTGAACATGATTTAGAAATTGAAGGTAATTCCTACTAAAATGAAAATTTAAATATAGTATATATTTTTCTGTTTTCCTTTTAATTTTATGGATAGACAGTAGTTGTACATATTTAGGGTACATGTACCTTAGTTGTAAATATTTAGGGAAATTTTGATACAAGCATACAATGTGTAGTGATCAAATCAGAGTAATTTTGATACCCATAACCTCAAGCATTTATCATTTCTTTGTGATAGGAATATTCCAATTCCACTTTTGTAGCTATTGTGAGATGCACAATAAGTTGTTAATGTTAACCATGGTTGCCTGTTGTATCTCTAACACTAGGTAATATTCCTGCCATCTAACTATATTTTAGTGCTCATTAAAAAGCCACAGTTACTATAGCTGATTTCAATTCTGGATGAAATCATTTTTAAATCTGTTCCCTTTTTCCTCAAATGGTATTATTGATTTTTTATTTGTAGTCTATCCAACAAATACAATTATCATCTATGATACCAAGTCTACTGCCAGAGCCTGAAGCCACAATGAAGGAAGTGTGAGATAAGAAATCAGATTGCCGGCTCCATGCCTGTGGCTCAACGGGCTAAGGCACCAGCCACGTACACCTGAGCTGGCAAGTCCGAATCCAGCCCAGGCCTGCCAAACAACAATGATGGCTGCAACCAAAAAATGGCTGGGCATTGGGGCGGGTGCCTGTAGTCCCAGTTACTTGGGGGGCAGAGGCAGGAGACTTGCTTGAGCCCAAGAGTTGGAGGTTGATGTGAGCTGTGATGCCACCGCACTCTATCCAGGGTGACAGCTTGAGGCTCTGTCTCAAAAAAAAAGAAAGAAAGAAATCAGGTTGCCCTGTTCCAGATGCGGGTTCATAAGAGAATTGCTGGGCAACAGTGATATTATACTTTTCTGTTTATCTTTCCCGCCAAATATCTGTCTCAATTTTATAATAGAAACATAAATAAATTAACCACTCATGTACCATTCCAAAGTAAAACATGTAAACAAACACTCTGAAATGTGGAAAGGACTTAATGCCATTTTCAGGAAAAGATGGAGAATATTTTGTGAGTTCAGACTACAGAATATATGTTGCTTGGAAAAGTATTTCTCCATTTGAATGGGCCAGTATTTAATTCAATAATTAGTGTTTTGTTTTGATTGTTATCTTTTTGGCATAAGTAACTACTGTAGAATAAAACTTTGAAAATATGACATTCCAATTAAAATTAGTTCTATCTCTTTTATTGAAAACAATAATTCAGCCTAACTCTTTACTAAGCAATATGCATGTCTAATTTAATCCCACTTGTTTAAAAATATTCAGAAAGAAGGGGAAAGACATTGAAACTGAAATAGTTATTCTTGGTAAGAAAATGAATGGCAATTTTATCTTTAATGATAAATCTCTAAGATATCAGTGTGCACATATTATTACTTTTTGACCTACAAAAAATTCATTACATTTTTGTTTCTTATTATTATATAAACAGGTTTCTTCAGCAGTTTTCTACATTAGAAATATAAAGGCACATATTTTATTCATAGATGTCCCTGAAGACTATTATGATTCGTTCTGAGCTCATTTGTTAAGAATATGCCAGGAAAAATGTTAGTATTGCCATGACGATACCTGTCCTTGATCTGAGGTTCACCTTTTCTAAAGGAGGCTGAATACCAAGGGTGACATAACATTGCTTTCACATCATTTGCACTGCCATTCAGGAAGAAGACTGGCTTACCCTTTGTAGGCAATCCTTCCTTATTTTTATCACCATAAATCTATGAAAAGGAGGATGAGTATCTTAAAACCATCCAAGCAAGTCCAAATGAACATCTTTCCCAGGCATGTTCATTGCAGAAAGAAGATGTGCTCAATATATGTGGAGAGCTTTCAGAACTCCCACCTGCTCTTTTGTGTAAAGATTAGGAAACCGCGGATCTAGTCAAAGTTCTTTTATCAACAAGCAGTTTGACTGTATATTTTGGCTTCTCCTTGGTAAAAGGAGAAGATCACTTCCAATTCTATAATTTTTTGAGACTTTTAACTGGAAAGATTCCAGTATCAGAAGCTTGTTTTCATCTCTTCTAAACATTATTTTATTATTAACTTAAGGTTCAATTGAATAGGGTGAAGAAAGCCATGAAGTAGTTATGTCAAACAGGAGTATTATGACATTCTCTTTTGCTTTGGTGTTGGTAGGTGACAATGATGGAATATAGAAATACCGTCTCAGGATTTTTAACCACCAATTGATCAAAATAGTTTCCTTGATTCTTCTCCTATTGTCTCCAGGAGTCACTGCCTAGATTAGAGTCTAAAGAAAAACTAGTCATGGTGTGACATTTAAAGGCAAATACGAAGGTTAGAAAATTCAACCATCCTGAGCACTAATGGATGAATACATACATAGCATATTATGTTTTCTTTATACCTCTAATATGATTAATTTAGTTGAAAGACATGGAGAAATGATTCAGGCCTTAGGGAAAAAAGTAAGTAATTTTACAATAAACTTTTGAATCACAGATGAAAATTTTACGTATGTATTGGTACATTTTATCAATTGAACTCATTCTTTTCTTTTCTTTTTGTTTAGAGACAGAGTCTCACTCAGGCCCTGGATGGTAGAGTGCCATGGCAAAATAGCTCACAGCAGCCTCAAACTCCTAGGCTCAAGTGATTCTCCTGCCTCAGCCTCCTGAGTAGCTGAGACTACAGGTGCCCAGATAGTTTTTCTATTTGTAGAAAATAGAAAATAGAAAGCTGGTCTCCAACTCCTGAGTTCAAGCAATCCACCTGTCTTGGCCTCCCAGAGTGCTGGTATCACAGGTGTGAGCCATCTTGCCTGGCTTAAAATAAATAATTTTTTTTAATTTTTGATCTCCATTCTACCAAAGACTAAAATTTATCATTAATAAATTTAAAAATGATAATAAGAGAAGGAGAAGATACAAGACAACCTTATTGCAGACAGAAGCAGAGGATAGAAACTCAGAGGTGACCTTAAAGGTAGGGGTGAGGGAAAAATACAGTTCTAGAGAGAGAAAGGTGTGAATAGAAAAAAAAGACAGACAGAAAAGACTAGAAAGGGAAAAGTAGTGAAACTTATTAAATTATAGAAACAGCTAAAGGCAAAATAAATCCTCTGTGAGTTAAAAGCTATTTATAAGAATATATTGTTTAACTTATTTCCCTTTACATTAAAGTAAATTCTCCTGCAGGGCCAATTTGTTATGTACTTTATCTTGTCGGTTTTTAATCTAGTCATCTAGTAATTCTAATTACAATGATGCTTTATGCCTCTCCCCACCTTTCCAGTGAACACGCAAACATATGAAGTCATTAGATTCTTAATCAAATGGTGGTCTGTTATTTCATTAAATGATGTAAGTGCAAATATAAAACATATAACATGGTCACCAATTTCATTGTATAAAAAAACGGAAATGTGTGAAACTCCTTAAGTATAACAATAAATGTCTGAGTAGGTGATTTAATGAATAAATAAAGCACATTTGCATGACAATCAGTAGATATAACAAAATTTGCAGAAGAAATCTTCAGATTAGCTGCTCATTCTTTTCTGTAACTTTGTGTAAACATGTTATTGAGGAATGCCAAAATAAATTACCTGCATGTAACACCTGCCCATGATTCATTAGTCTAACTCAAGGTTTGGCAAACTCAGCCTGTGATCTGAATCTATCCTGCCACCTGTTTTTGTAAATAAAGTGATATTGGAATACAGCAAGGCTTATTTGTTTACTCATTTTCTGGGGGTGCTTTCACACTATGACAACAAAATTTAGTAATTGAGACAACACATATGGCTGAAAAGCCTATAGAATTTACTATACGATTCTTCCCAGAAAATGTTTGTCAGCCTCTCAAAGATACTAACTGACTTGAGTGGCTTCTCTGTCCTTGTGCCACTTTGACTGGTTGTCATGTTTAGGTAGATTCAAGCCAGGAAAATACTAAAGGATCTGGCTGTAGTATTTTCAATATACACGTGTAACAATGACATTTATTAATAACTTACCAGGGGGCTAGCAGCTCTCAAAGCACTCTACATAAATAATATTCAATTACTATAATAATGAGATAGAAATTACTATTAAGATTTTACAGTTGAGGCAACTGCCGAAATTTTGCAGCAATTCTCTGTTCACATAAGTGTTTTGAGAGCAGGAATGTAACCCAAGCATTCTGATCATAAACCTCACACTTAAAAACATTAACAGAAAGGCATTGAAGAATGCAATTTATTTTGTATCTTCTTGTTTTCTTTATCTTGCTATCTTTTGAGGCTTGCAGGCAGGACTAGGCAACATAGAAAAGACAAGAATTATTTTTTGCAAAAGTATTATAGAGAGTGAAGCTTGAGCTGCCACAGCAAAGGTGACCCATAAAAAGTGGATTTGCAGCATATAGGAGGCAAGATGGCCAAATGGACTCAGCTTTCCACAGAGGCTCCTGTCCAGGAGACTTAAAGGACAGAAGTTTAGCAAGTAAGCTGATGGTTTGGAGTTGAGCCAAGAGAAGGTTGAAAAGCACACATCAACCTTGCTGAGGTGAGCTGTGGCCCCAAAGAAAAAAATAATAGGTACAAAATCCATCACCAAGCAGATAGGAGTTCCCTCCCCCATGAGAATGGCTCACAGTATACTCTATATGAACAAGCAAGCAGAGTTCAGATCCCCTCCTATTTTATCCCACAGGAGAGACCCTCTAAAAACCGGAACTCCTTCCATAGAGAAGACTTACAAATGTGCCATGGCACTCTACTGCCAGGCACAAAACTGTATAAAACTATATACATTCTCTACCTGCAATTTTGAACTCCCAGAACTCCCCTCCACTCTCACCTTGAGGTCTGGAAGCCTGTCCCCCATAGAGTCCAAATTCTTGAGCATTTTCTCAAAAGGTGTGGACAGGGAGTGGGCTGTTGCTGTTCGGCTGATTCTGCAGCACTGGAGTAAGGAGAAGACGGTGAACTGAGGCTGAGGGAACCCTACAGGAGGAGAAGTGGTGCCCCACTGCACAGAGCAGCAGCAGCAGCACCAGCACCAGCAGCAGCAGCAGCAGCAGCGGTGTTGGGAACAATAGGGATCACACTCCTGGGGATATTTTGAAGAGACACTCCTGGACTCTCTGGGCAACCAGAGGAAGCCAGGCATCTTCTTTGGTGGCAGCCACTGGTTGAACAGATCTGGGATGGTAATGAAGGCCCCATGAGTAAAGGGTATGCCTGAGGTGGTACCTGTCTGGATGGGGTGCAGCAGTGATGGAGAATAGCAGACCCATGGACAGAGATGCCATACTTCCAGGGTGGGGCTGAGCAGAAGGACTGCATTAGTGAGCTTAAGACACACATGACCCTCAGGGGATTATAGCTGAGACAAAGGCAGGTGGAAAGAGGAAGAAACCAAAAGCTGAGTGTGACCTCTAACCACGTCCACCCTAACAGAGACTGCAGCCGAGACAGACATGTCAACTCCAGGCAGTGGCATAGACTGGGGCTGAGTCACAGTTTCTGTGAACTCAAACAGCGTCTGATCCACAGGGAATATAGCTGGGACAGAAATAAATTCTATGAAATTGTTCTGCTCTGTCAGCAACATTAATCAGGGATGGGGCTGGAACTGAGTGAACTGCAACAGCCTCCATAAAGCACCCAAGGTTGTCAGGCCTCAGCTCCCCCTGCTGGATAGTGTCAGAGAGTGGAAGCCTGGCTGAGGAGACATAGATCTCCCTCTAACTTAGGCCGGCACAAATTCCTGGAGCATCTGCTCATTGTAGGAAACTGGGTCACAGCACTATGTGGGTACCAGTTACTGGTTGTGATACACATGCAAGGTAGGGAAGGATGTGTCAACTTTCCCAGACTGATTCATTTGCTAGGTGGGCCCTTCTGACCTCACAGAGCACTGTAGTGAGTCATACCTGAGCTGCCAGCTACCCTTCCTATCTACTTGCCAGAGACATTTTGAACTCTCCCACCTGAGACTGGTGCTGACTGGGACAATTGATTTGGACATGTTGAACTGGACCAATCACCCAAGGACCATCCAAAGTAGTACCCTGGGTGTGTGATTGTGGGAAGATTTGATTTTCCTTTTCCAGTTGTTGTCCATGGGGGTCAGGGTGACTTAATTGCTGGTATTTCTCCACAGATGAGACTTCAACCTAGAGTAACAGATTCACTAGGGTAAGACTGAGGCCAGCTGAAAATAAGACATAGCCACTTAGCCCCACCATACCAAGTAAGTCCCCAGTGTCTCAGAACGCAGAACTGTATGGGTCCTTTGCAAAGCTCTAGGGAAAAAGGCATAGACACCAGTCCTAGCTCTGGGGAAAAGGGCTATTTAATCACTATTCTAGGAGCCCCCCAACCCAAGTTCACCTTATCTGCTCATCTAGCCAAATGGTGCAAAATAATTATGGGGCATAGTCAGCAGAAAAACTTGGGGACATGAATAACCAGAGTAGATCAATCCCCCCCACCAACAAGGAACAATATGGTGGACACAAATGAAGATCCCATTCATAAACATAATGGCTGAGACGTCAGAAATTGAATTCAGAATCCAGATTGCAAATAAAATTAATGGAATAGAAGTAAAGTTGTAATTAGAAATTCAAGGAGCATTTCTAAATTTGTTTCAAGGATTCAATGAATTAAAAGACAAAATCACCAAAGATTTTTGCACATTGAGAAATGAATTTGTAGTCCTCAAATATCTGAGAAGTACAGTAGAATCCCTCAGTAACAGAAAGGAGCAAGCAGAAGAAAGGATTTCTGACACTGAAGACAAAACTTTTGAATATTCCCAAACTCTCAAAGAGGAAGAGAAATGGAAAGCAAAAAAAGATCATTCTCTCAAAGAGCTATAGGATAATTTGAAGAAAACTAATATTCGCCTTATAGGAATCCCTGAAGGTGACGAAATTGCTCCACAAGGCACAGAGGATCTTCTTCATGAGATTATGAAGGAGAACTTTCCAGACATGCCAAGAGATTCTGAAATTCAGATAGCAGACAGTTTCCGAATCCCAGCATGACTCAACCCAAATAAGATGTCTCCTGGGCACATTATAATTAACTTTGCCAAAGTTAAAATGAAGGAGAAATTTCTGCAAGCAGCCAGATGGAAGACAACCATAACTTACAAGGGGAAGAATATTAGAATGACCACAGATCTCTCTGCTGAAACCTTTTAAGCTGAAAGAGGGTGATCATCAACTTTTAATTTCCTAAAACAAAATAACTTTCAACCCAGGATCCTATATCCAGCACAACTGAGTTTCATTTATGATGGAAAAATTAAATACTTTAATGACATTCATGTGTTGAAAAAATTTGCCATAACTAAACCAGCTCTCCAGGATAGTCTCAGGTCTATCCTCCATAATGACAGAACAATCCTCCACAACAAAAGCAAACTCACTCAGAAACTTTTGATCAAATTCCAACTTCCACAGTGGTGAAAGGATTAAAAATGTCCACTGCACTTTCAAAAACTCGATACCCAAAATTCTACCAGGCTTATCAATATCCTCAATTAATGTGAATGGCTTAAATTGTCCCCTAAAGAGGCACAGGTTGGCTGACTGAATACAAAAACTCAGGCCAGAAATCTGCTGCATACAAGAATTGCTTCTTACCTTAAAAGATAAATATAGACTTAGGATGAAGGAATGGTCATCTATATTTCAGGCAAATGGAAATAAAAAAAAAAGCAGGTGTTGAAATTTTATTCGCAGATACAATAGGCTTTAAAACAACAAAAGTAAGGAAAGATAAAGATGGTCACTTCATATTTGTTAAGGGTAATACTCAATATGATGAGATTTCAATTATTAATATTTATGCACCCAACCAAAATGTGCCTCCATTTATAAGAGAGACTCTAACAGACATGAGTAACTTGATTTCCTCCAGCTTCATAATAGTCAGAGATTTTAATACTCCTTTGGCAGTGTTGGATAGATCCTCCAAAAAGAAGCTAAGCAAAGAAATTTTAGATTTAAACTTAAACATTCAAAATTTGGACTTAAGAGACATCTACAAAACATTTCATCCTAACAAAAGTGAATACACATTCTTCTCATCAGCCCACGGAACATACTCCAAAATTGATCACATCTTAGGTCATAAGTCTAACCTCAGCAAATTTAAAAGAATAGAAATTATTCCTTGCATGTTCTCGGACCATCATGGAATAAAAGTTGAACTCAGTAACAACAGGAATCTGCATACTCATACAAAAACATGGAAGCTAAATAACCTTAGGCTGAATGATAGCAGGGTCACAGACAAGATTAAGAAGGAAATTACCAAATTTTTGGAACAAAACGATAATGAAGACACAAATTATCATAACCTCTGGGATACTACAAAG